>CM031952.1:30040925-30065925 GCA_018749465.1 Paracanthobrama guichenoti
GCAGTGTGTGCGCATGACTGTGTGCAAGAATTTCTTCGGCTAAGCTCAATATTGTTTTAATTAATCTGGGCACAGGGGCCTGTGTGCTGAAAGCGACTCCTTTTCATCTAGGTTACGTTTGACGGAGGAGCTGGAAATTAGGCCACGACTTCTCTCAGCTGACATAATTACACTAGCGAGCGTTAATCCTTCACATTGTCCAAACACAAAGCCGTACAGCCAGCAAGTTTAAGACAATGGCAGGCTAAATAGCCAGCGGTGTCTTGATTAGCGGGTAGCGTTCTCCCCTCCCTAACGTCGCACTTCCCTTATTGTGATCTTGTCGTAATGAATTACAGCTGCCGTTACGTTTGAGTTTGCGGTTTATGAGCAATAATGGACTGGCGACGTGGAGATCGGTTAGCGCAGGAGTTCTGCTTTGGTTTAGCTGTAACATGCACTTTGAACTGTTTTATTGTGTCTTATTCGCAGTCTTGTTTTGTCTGTATTTACTGACCGATTCTTGTTTCCTCTTAATGGTTTCTTTGTGTGAAACTGAAGCAAACGCATCGACTTGAAGTTCCTTCACTGGGAGCAATGAGATGTCATCTAAGAATGTTCACTAGCTTGCTAACTATTTGTGTAAATAACCCCAAGATAGACAAAAAATCTTTTAATATTGTTGTAGTATCATTTATTATGGAATGCTGAATGTGTGTATTTACCTGGACTCATGAGTCATTTAAACGAACCGATTCATAAGAATCATTCACTCATGAATCGAACTATGCGAGTTGTGTGGATGTCGTTTGTTTGTGGTGTTGCGCGAAACTAGTGAAGACATCAAAGTTGACGTCTTATTTTACTTGAGAAATTTAGTGTAAAGTCTCTGAGAGAAATTATATTATATTGTATTGTAATGTATTATATTATAATTACATTTTAATATATAATGTAATACAATGAATAAAATAAAACCTGAATAAAATATAAAATTAAATATAAAACATTAAAAAAATGGAGGCACAAGTTTATGCTGGGAAATGATAATAAATAAATTGTAATATAATATAATATATCATCGTTTATCATTTCCTGGCACACAAATATATAATTTTATATTTTATTCAGGATTTATTTTATATATATATATATTATATTATATTATATTATATTATATTATATTATATTATATTATAAATATTAAATATTATATTATATTATACTCTGATTCCCGTCTGTACTACTTATTGTTTCTCTTCCCTGAGATCTGCATGTTCTGGGATGCATATTTTCCCGTCTCTTTTCCACGTCTGTTGTCCTTCATGCCTAAACAAAGAGCCGAGACTCCGTCCCATCCCCCCACGAGCCTCCCCTGTTCTTCCAGATTTCCTCACATCTCTCCCTCCTGCTTTCCTCTCTCTCTCTCTCGGTCTCTCTCTCGGTCTCTCTCTCGGTCTCTCTCTCGGTCTCTCTCTCGGTCTCTCTCTCGGTCTCTCTCTCTCTCGGTCTCTCTCTCGGTCTCTCTCTCGGTCTCTCTCTCGGTCTCTCTCTCGGTCTCTCTCTGTCTCTCTCTCTGTCTCTCTGTCTCTCTCTCTCTCTCTCTCTCTCTCTCTCTCTCTCTGTCTCTCTCTCTCTCTCTCTCTCTCTCTCTCTCTCTCTCTCTGTCTCTCTCTCTCTCTCTGTCTCTCTCTCTCTCTCTCTCTCTCTCTCTCTCTCTCTCTCTCGCTGTCTCTCTCTCTCTCTCTCTCTCTCTCTCTCTCTCTCTCTCTCTCTCTCTCTCTCTCTCTCTCTCTCTCTCTCTCTCTCTCTCTCTCTCTCTCTCTCTCTCTCTCTCTCTCTCTCTCTCTCTCTCTCTCTCTCTCTCTCTCTCCCCCTCCCTCCCTCCTCTTTTGTCTTCCCCTCTTTTCTCTTGCCACTATCTAATTCCTCTCCTGCCATCATGCATTTGTCTCTCCCGCTCCCTTCATTTCTCCCCCCCGTCTCGTTGTTTTCTCCTTTGCCCCTCCTCCATCTCTCGCTCTCGTCTGCTCAGCTGGGTCTAGCAGGTATTCTCAGTGTGTCATTGTGGAGCACTCTGGGAGTGATTAAACCATCATACACAATCCGTATGGCATGGCGCTCGCGTCAGGCTCCATACATCACTGCCTAATGCAGCCAATGGGATGAATTAGAGGCCAAATGAACCTCATGGGTTGCGGCTGCTCGCCGGTGACGTTCTGCAGCTTTTCCCCGGTGAGGGACGTATGCGTATCGATCCGGCCTTTATGCTCAACTTCTTTGGCTTGAAAGTGGCCTGTATTTCTGGATGGATGTCATCTTACTTACTTTTATTATTTTTTCAAATCAGGATTTGTGAGCGTTTGGTTTATTTATAGAGTAGGAACTTCATTGGCTGCCATCATTTTTCTTAGTGATCAACCGATATATCAGCCAGACAGATGAATCAACAGATTTATGAGATTACTACAAATAACAGAAGTGTTTTTCTCTCTTTATATAGCAGCCATTTGTACTGATATTGTGCTTTTTTTTTGGCCTACATTTTTCTGGGAGTATCAGGTGTGCGATGGATGGATGGAGAGCTATGGATGGATGGATGGATGGATGGATGGATGGATGGATGGATGGATGGAGAGCTATGGATGGATGTATGGATGGCTATGGATGGATGGATGGATGGATGGATGGAGAGCTATGGATGGATGTATGGATGGAGAGCTATGGATGGATGGATGGATGGATGGAGAGCTGGATGGATGGATGGATGGAGGAGCTATGGATGGATGGATGGATGGAGAGCTATGGATGGATGGATGGATGGAGAGCGATGGATGGATGGATGGAGAGAGAGCGATGGATGGATGGATGGATGGAGAGCTATGGATGGATGGATGGATGGATGGAGAGCTATGGATGGATGGATGGATGGATGGAGAGCTATGGATGGATGGATGGATGGAGAGCTATGGATGGATGGATGGATGGAGAGCTATGGATGGATGGTGGATGGATGGATGGATAGAGAGGTATGGATGGATGGATGGATAGAGAGGTATGGATGGATGGATGAATGGCAAATGTAGGAAGTTTCATCCCAGCCCTGCTTATCTCAATAGTGAAAAAAATCATAAATCATATCTGGTTATTCATCCAATCAAAAGAATTGCATTCAGTTCCTTGTCAACTTCATCAAACAATAGCAAAAATATGATGATAATTCTGAGAAATTGCTGTCATGAGGATTACTTTATTACCATCAGATTTAAACAGATGTGATTGGACGAGCTGGTCTTAAGGGTACAGTACACTTGTTTGTCTGTGTTAAATGTAACCGCGTTCAGTCGAGCAGTCAGCTGACCTATTTATCTGTTTGTCTGTCAGACATGATGAAGTTCTCTGAGTCTGAGCCTCATTGGTGAGGCCTAGATCATCGTCTCTTTCTTCTCTGGGAACCTCCATATTCCTCTATCTGTCTTTGTGTTGACGCTGCCCATCTTTCCCAGGTGCCTTGTGGATGTGTATCGTGCTGAACCCCCACTGTAAGCCGGAACAGAAGGCCGCTTGGCTCAGGCAGCTCAAGAAGTGGAACAGTGTGGACGTGTGTCCCTTGGAGGACGGTAACCACGGCAACGAGCTGCCCAATTTAACCAATGCCTTGCCTCAGGGTGCTCACGGCAACCAAGGTAAGCGTGTGTGTGTGTGAGATGGTGATGATGGTGGGTGTTTTAATCAACCGTGCCTCCGTGCGCCCCTTTTATTAGGCTTTGTGTGACTAATGGAATGCCCCTAATAACAGCGCTTCAGTACTTCCTCCCTGGCTTTTGTCCTTGCTGTGCTAATCATAACTCTGGGCAAAAGCAAGGGTTGGGGCGGGGGGAAATGGCTCTATTGAAACTTTTCGATTAGTCAGGTCTTTTATACCGAGGCGACAACGTCTGCAGAGACTTTATGATGTGTTTTGTTATAAATATTCATGCTCCAGACAGGTAATTGCTGGAAATGACTTCCCCTTTCCTAAGGCATGGGTATTTTGGGTATGAATGGGCTATAGACTAGTCGGATAAATGTCTAGATTTAATTAGAGATGGTGGGGCGATAGATTCAATATTTATGAAATGGTGTGTATGTTTTGTTGACAATAAAAAAAAAAGCTTTATTTGCTATTGAAGTGTTATTAGAAAGTGACATTCAAGACAAATAAATGCTATTCATTGAACTTTCTATTCATCAAAGAATCCTGAAAAAAAACCGAACAGGGTTTTTAAACAAATATTACGCTACTGTTTGCAGCATTGATAAGAGCTGTGCGATTAATCGTTAAAAGATTGCAATCTCGATTCAAACACCCGTGCAATCTTATTTCAAAATGATTAGACTTCCCTCAACTTTCCGCTTCAAATAACTTCAAATAACGTTAAAAATGTATTCATTCATTCATTCATTCATTCATTCATTCATTCATTCATTCATTCATTCATTCATTCATTCATTCATTCATTCATTCATTCATTCATTCATTCAACAGATTCGTTCAAAAACGCTGATTTATCCAGTAATGAAACAAGTGAAGTCTTTATGAGTGTCAAGTCAAGTTAGTCATGAATGAGTCATTGAATCATTCACTCAAGAGATTTGTTCAAAAACACTGGTTGCCCAGTAATGAAACAAGTGAAGTCTTTATGAGTGTCAAGTCAAGTTAGTCATGAATGAGTCATTGAATCATTCACTCAAGAGATTCATTCAAAAACTGATTCATCTGATTCAAGTATCGTGATTCTCAATTTATCAGCTCTAATTGATTTATAAGAAATGTTTCTTGAGCAATGAATTATTATAATGAATAATTCAGTAATAATTTCACAATATTACTGTATTTTGATCGAATAAATGCAGCCTTGGTGAACAGAAGAAACTTCTTTTAATTCACTGATTCATTGGTGTTATCACTCAAAAATATTTACCCTGCGCGGCGTTTCACCAGTTTACTTGGTTACCTGTATATATCGAAAACTGCCAAAAGGCTCGATATAATAATGTATTATAGCTCTACGGGCCGGCTGTAGTATGTAAAGCCACCTTGCAGCAGTCGTGCCGGTGTCTGCACCAGCTGTGAATGACAGTTCAGCTCCATGCACTAATCTACGGACTTATTTCCGAAGGTTTTACTGTTTGGCCCTGACTGACAGGCCCCCGCGGGCCTCGCTCTCAGAGCTAGCATTGAGAATGACAGAGCAATTTCCTTTCCCTTTTCCCTGTCTCTCCTCCTCCTCCTCCTCTTCCTCAGATTCGGGCACCCGGCCCCACCGGACGGTTTTCACGCGAGCCATCGAGGCATGCGATCTCCACTGGCAAGACAGCCACTTACAGCACATTATCAACGACGACCTCTACACCAACTACTGCTACCATGACAACACTGAAAATTCGCTCTTTGACTCTCGCGGCTGGCCCCTGTGGCACGGTGAGTGGCTCGGCCGGAAAAAGACGTCTGCTTGACTCGCCTCTTTGTGTTATGCAGTTCTATAGCATTATGAAAAAATGGAGAGCGAGTTTAGGAAAAAAGCAATGAATGGAGGCTTTATACAGAGCAAGAACAAGAGTTTCTAGATAAATGAAAGGAATTTTTATTTTCTGTCCCCGCTAGCCTTTTGCGTGCGGGTGAATATGTTTCTGTTGTTCTCGTCTGAGGTTTGTTAAAGGTTTTTTTGGGGGGGGTTTCTATCACAGAACACGTCCCTACGGCCTGCGCCAGAGTAGATGCACTGAGATCTCACGGTTACCCACGGGAAGCACTGCGATTGGCCATCGCCATCGTCAACACCCTGCGCCGGCAGCAGCAGAAACAGCTGGAGCTCTTCCGAAACCACAAGAAAGGCGAGTTACAAACTGGGATGTTCACTAAAAATGAGTGTTCAGTTGGGGAAAGTGTTTGATTACAAGTTGCAGCAGTGCATAATGCATCATATCATGAACTTCCATTTGACTGGTGACACGGGTTCATATACATTGTTTAATACCATGCATAATTTAATATAACCATGCATTGTTTAATATTGCCATGCATTCTTTAAAATTACCATGCATCCTTTAATATTACCATGCATCGTTTAATATTACCATGCATTGTTTAATATTACCATGCATCGTTTAATATTACCATGCATCTGTTTAATATTACCATGCATTGTTTAATATTACCATGCATCCGTTTAATATTACCATGCATCCGTTTAATATTACCATGCATCCGCATTTTAATATTACCATGCATTGTTTAATATTACCATGCATTGTTTAATATTACCATGCATCCGTTTAATATTACCATGCATCCTTTTAATATTACCATGCATCCGTTTAATATTACCATGCATCCTTTTAATATTACCATGCATCCTTTTAATATTACCATGCATCCTTTTAATATTACCATGCATCCTTTAATATTACCATGCATTGTTTAATATTAACATGTATCCTTCAATATTACCATGCAGATTTTTATATTACTATACATCATTTAAAATGACAGGAAGAGTAGGAAGAGTCAAATCATAAAGAATGATGCAACATGAACTTGCCAACATTCGACTACAGAAGAGAGACCGTGTCTAAGTTCCTATTGGTAGTTGCTGTGTTGCATCACTGCTTATTTGCATAATATTTACACTGTGTTATATTGGATAATATATTGTCCTAACCAGCCATGATTGCGATAAGTGCCAATTCTATTTTAGAAACTGTTTCTAGTTCTGCAATGCCACGGTGGGAATGATTTGTCACAAAATTTGACAATGACAATCTCAGGTACTGATTATGTGCTTTATTTAATGTCAGTTTAAATATAATTTTGCGTCACTTTTATGACAATGGATAATTCACCTCAGATCTTGAACATAAATGGAGACGGTTCTATGACAAAGATTGTTTGTCACTCATTTATTTTAATGTTAAAATGGTGTCATATTTATATATTTGATTATATACTTATCCATTTGGTTGCGAGTGCAGTGCGCTTGCAGAGAGACTCCGCCCACACTCTTCTAATTGGCTGTGACTTTTGATTGATGTAGTCACAACTGGTGTGGACCGACAAATTGCTTGTCACTGGAATCTTGCCACATCACGTCCAGTTAGGACATGGTGTTAATGTTAATTTTTTTCTTTTTTTAGTGTGGACAGACCCTCATTGTCAGCAGTCACTCATGTTTCAAGAAATCACCAATTTTTGTTCAAAACAAATTACTTACAGGCACTTTGATGCAAATGATATGCAGTTTAAATCTGGCATGTTTTCTCCATCATTTCCTGTCCTTTTTCTGTTATCTGTATCACTAACAGTGCCAAAAAGGCCAGAAATGGTAGCATTGTTACCCAATTATCTCTTCAGCAGCGTGTGCCAGTGCTCTGTGTCTCAGTGTCTAATGGCCAGGTAACGGTTTCATGCAGCACTGCTCTTCACTAGAGCTGAATGTCCACTCATGCCCAGCAGGGCTCAGGTCAATTGCATTTAAATGCAAATGACTACTTGTTGTGGTGAAAGTGCCCACGCATAATTCATATTATTCAAATGAGGCGGCTCTATGGCCCGGTCCTGGGCTTTATGTAAAACACTAGTGCAGTGATTTCCACAAGAGACTGATGCTTTCGGAAATCGCCTCACAAAAGTCAGACTGCATGTGTGGTTTTGTCTCGTAACAAATGTTACGTATTCGTTTTTGTATTGAATGAAATATAATTATAATTTCTCTCGATTCATCTGCCATCTTGGATTAAAGTACTTTGCAATGCATTCTGGGGTTCACGTGTTATAATGAATAGAGTATGACTCATTTTAATAACAGCTCAATACCCTAATAAGTGCAAATATAAAATAAATGGCACACACAAATGCGGAGTAAAATTGTGCATTTTTACACTGTTTTCTATCAATGCTTGACAGTACTGAATAAAATTGGCTGCCGTCTTGGTTGAAAATATTAGCTGAGTTTGTAACAATGCATTCTGGGAAGTGTTATTTTATTTTTTATAATATTTTAAATTAGCTTTTTGTATATGTTAGTTTTTGTTTACATTTAATAATTTCATTATTTGCTATTATAGTTTTTTCTCCAACATTTCAATTTAATTTATTATTTCAGCTTATATTTATTTCCAGTTAATAATTTGTGATTCAACTTGAACTTATTTCAGTTTATTGCCAAGGCAACATTTCTCATTATCATTTAGTTTAACAAAATTTTCAACCATTTATATTTTATTTTATTTTACTTTAGCTTTATTTCAATTAACAGAAATGTTTTTAATAGTTCTAGTTAACCCTGATTCTGGGATAGATGCACAGATGCAGTCTTGCATTTTTGCAATAATCATAAACAAGGTACCATAAGATGTCAAAAATAGTGTTAACCTTTTAAAAAGAATCCCAAAACAAACCCTTTAATCTTTTTTCCCTCTAGATCTGCTTCATAAAGGGGTGACGTCCATCACTAATCTAGAAGGATGGGTGGGACACCCTCTGGACCCCATCGGGACGCTCTTCAGCACGCTGATGGAAACGGGCCTCGGGGACGAAGACGGTTCGCAGGGAGGGTTTCTAGATTTCTCAGGTACTGAGATGTGAGATGCTGTAGCACATCACAATGTTTATGATTCATGTTATTTACAGAGTGTTTATGAACTAGCTGAAACTGTCAAGTCCTATTAGCACCCTGTTAAAGCGTCTTAAGTGTCCTCCGTAATATTTATAGTAAAAACTGTTAATATAAACATTTATACAGCATATTTATATGCGCCATGTGCTCCATGGCTGTAAAATGTACATTTAGGAATATTGTTTTTGCTTTGTTATTGACACAACGTCCATTTGCAAAGTTTTCAGCATGTTTTTAGACCACCGTAGTAGAACCGATCATCTCTCTCCTATTAACCTCACTTATGCTTCTACTCTAGACTCTGATTAAAAAGATATGGTATATATTAAGAGTAAAGCATGAGTCTCTTTTATCTGAGCCTAAAAGTTGTAACTTTATTCTTCCCTGCTGCATTTTTAATGCACTTTTAATTTTAATGTTTTCTGTTCCCATCTCTTATTCATGAGCTCTGATTGGAGAGATGACTGCATCACAATCAGAGAACACGCTGCTGCAATTATACGTTATTGTTGCCTTTGGGCTCATGCCCGTTCTGATTGGCATCAGAAAGTGTAGGTGCGATCGCCCATCTCCAACATGCCCGCTCAAGATGGATACCATTGAGCCATGAGCCTAGTGTGCGTGCAAACCAACTTATACCTGATTAGGAATCCAATGGTCCAAAAGAGATTTTGATTGGGATAAGATTTTGCATGACAACTACATCTTTGGGCTATGCAGGGAGCTGTAACTTGCCTGACATTTCCCTCCTAATTCCCCAGCTAGGGAAGAGGCTGTTTAGTTAGTCAACGAGTAGACAATTCTCTCCTTAAGCTAAAGCACTGTCTTTTATTTCTCCATCTCTGTGGCTGGCTTTGAACTTTGAGTTTATTAGTGAAGGAGAAAGAAAGAGATGTGGTGGTGGGATTGCAGAATAAAAGAAGGTGTGAAGCCTCAAGCTTCCCTCTTTGCGCTCATTTTTGATTAGGACATTAAATCCTCCCGGAGCCATCTGCACAGGTCCAAAGAGGCATCATTAAAACATTATGATGCTTCTCATTATTAGCCCCAAATGAGTCACCATTGGTATTAATGTGTAACCAAGAACATGGAGCCCTGGATTCACGTTGCTCTTAAAATAATAACGGCATGAACGATCAGAAATCCAGGGTTTTTTGATGTGTTTTTTAACACATGGCCTGTTTGCTGTGTCTTTCAAGGTTTTAAGGGAGGGGTTTGCTCAAAAATCCTTTTATGAAGCTTGTTTTAATCTTGGCATATCTTTAGGCCTTCATGTAAATTGCATCTTATTTTAGCCCCATGTTTGCATAGTGAAATCTCAATTATAGAAACCTGAGGGAATGACTCATTATGGCCAATTAAAAGCTTGGAATTGGTGCTGAGGGATTGCTAACACCCAGCCAATCACATTGGATAGATTTGGTCTTTAGCTTCAATTCCTCACAGCCAATCAAAAGATTTGATTCTTAGGATTCCTCAGCCAATGAGAAGACTTCATTTGGTGCTGAGGGATCAACCTCTCAGCCAGTTAAAGGAACTCATTGCCAATTAAAACACTGGTTAAGGAGTCAATCCTTAGCACCATATCTTGCCTTTTAATTGGCTGTGGTTGGCACTAAAAACGGCCTTTTGATTGGCCGAAGAGCCCATCCTCAGCACAAAATCCAGCCTTTCAATAAATCAACAGGTAGATTTGGTCCTTATGGGTTGACCTCTTAGTAAATTAGATGATTGAATTTGGTGTTAATCAAAAGGCTTGATTCTGAGGGACTGAATCCATAGCACCAAATACAGTCATCTGATTGAATGGAGACTGAAGGACTGACATCTCAGCATATTATAAAGCTGGATTTGGTGCTAAGGATAAGTTTCTCAAAGCCAGTTGAAAGTCTGGTTCAGGCATTATTCCTTAGCACCATATATTCAGCCTTTTAATTGGCCGAGATGTTGGTGCTTCTGCACTAAATACAGCCTTTTGATTGGTTAAGGGGCCAATCCTCAACACAAAAATCAGCCTTTCCAATCGACTCCAGTGCAGCCAATTATAAAGCTGGATTTGGTGCTGACTTGGTTGGAAGGATTTCGAGGCTCAGAGCTGCAAGTCGGAGTTGGCGGAGATCAGTGAAGAGTGAAGAGCAGGGGCTCAGCCTGTCTGTCTTTCCGTCTGTCTCTCCTAGTTTCTAAATACAGCCTGGGCCTCGTCATATCCAACAGCATTTCGCACCATCTCACAGATATGAATGTGATGCATGAACCATCCAATGCATTTGCAAGTCCAGGGTACAGTGTATTACCTCAGTCACTCAGGAGCCTAATTGAGCATGCCTTGGCTTATGCCCCATCCGGCTGAGCTGCTTCATTAGACCAGGCAGAGTTCCTCTCTGGTGCCTCATTATACGACAAGACCTGTCTAAGAACCAGAGCCTGGGAGGAAGGTCGCACTACAGTGGTTCACTCTGGAGGTGTCACCACCTCCCCTGTTTCTTACGTGCTTTCTGTTTCTCACCCTCTGCAGCCAGCACAATGAGCTCGAGCAAGCACAGCGAGCTGCACTTGTTTCCGTCCACGCGCCGATTCCTGGAGGAGGGTGAGTCATACCTGGCTCTGGCGGTGGAAACGGCCCTGATGGGACTGGGTCAGCAGAGAATCATGCCCGACGGACTGTATGCCCAAGAGAAGGTGTGCCGCAACGAGGAGCACCTGATCGCCAAACTGCAGGAAGTGGACCTGGACGATACCCTGGTCAAGATCTTCCGCAAGCAAGCTGTCTTCCTGTTAGAGGGTAGGTATTGGCGCTTTCGCAGATTTACGGTGCGACTGGAGGGAACAGTGGCAATGCTGTTTGGTTTTTCATTAACTAACGCTGAACGATACCAATAGCCCGAGGAAGCAATTTGGATGTAGCTAACAATTCTGGAATGGGTGCACTTGATTTCCTCATGCGTCAGCTAAATATCTAGCCAAATACTTTGTTTATGAAGCGTGTCTTTTTAAATCTGCTCAAGTATACCACATGCTATAGACCAGAGGCGTCAAAATTCCTGCATTTCTTCAGAGTTTAGCTACACCTGATTGGAAGTTTCTATATCCTAAAGACCTTTATTTGCTGGTTCAGTTGTTTAACTAGTATGGGAGCTTAACCTAAGAACGTGATCCTCCAAAAGTCGGTAGTCCAATAAGTGTAAAAAAATAGATTTAAATATTTACTAAACATAAAGACATCAGCATGATGCTAAGCCAACAGATCTAGGGATCACAACATCATGGACATTTCCTCTGCAAAACTCGCCAGTTGTTTCTAGGATTGCTTAGGCCTCATGACTTTCCAAGGCCCTTGTAACCACTAAGAATACCTTAGGCCTGTGTTTACACCGGGCATCAGGATGCATTTTGGTCGTTCGAATCACAAGTGGACGATGCTAAATACAGGTGTAAATGGGGCCTAAAGTGTTTTGAGCTTGTTCGCTTCCAGAGGTGGTCAAATGGCTCATGTGGTCGAATGCATTGGAATGGCCTCTAAAAGACCTCCTACTCTCTGTCTACTGACCTAGTGAGTAGACATTATGGGATGCGCGCTAGCCAGGTGGGGTTTAAACTTTGTCAGCTGAAGACCCAAGTTTGGTTTGAAGACGAAAAACGTACCAAGCACAATTTTCTCTCACATTCCTGATTTCTAACACACACTCACAGAGTTCGGCTGGTCTCGCGTCTATCAGAAATATAAATGTGAATAAAAGAAATTAGAAATAAATGTGCATGCCACCTCAGTGATAAAACTAGTGCATTTGGATGGTGATTTATTCACGATGGAGCAGCGAGTTTTGTGATCCTGCGCACCTGAGAACGCTGCTTACGTGGTCAATCGAATGATTGTATGCTGTAAATAAAATGTCATATGCTTGGTATAATAAGAATAAATGCATATTTAGTTTAATAATAGGAAAATATCAAAATTATTATTTATTTAAATCTGTTTAAAAATAGGAGGATATATAGATGCATATTATAGTTAAAATGGGTTTTCTTTCTTTCTTGTATTTAATCTCAAAATGAAGGCTGTCATTTTATTCCACATGGACTTGAGCAGGAATAAGTGAATACAGCCTCTTATTGACATGAGGTAAACAATGCTGTGCTTATTTTAACATGTATAATCGCTGCTGTAATAACGGCCCATTTCAAATGTTTACGTGCTTTTCTTCTTTTTATTTTTTGAGCGGTGATTTAAATATATTGCTCTTGTAAATACTTGCCAGCATTTCAGTGATACAAGTCTAGATCTTTAAAATGCATCCAAATTACAGTGAAGCGCAACCGTACGGTGCTCTGCAGTGGTCAATAAGGATCTAAACAGTGAATCTTGAAAACTGAGATGTGGATTCCGACGGCAGTTAAATTACCACACGTCCATGGTGTTTGTCTAAAATCAGTAGGGATTTTTACACGGGTTGTAGGAGAAACACTGACATTCTGGATTCAGATGGCAATAAAATCACTGTGATGAATAAAATACCTTATGACCCCACGAGAAACAATTACCGCCTGAATGGGGCTTAATTGTGATACGATTGACCAAAACACATCTTAATACCAGGTGTAAACAGTGCCTTAGAAATGGACTCTTTGCCACCTATAACATCTTAGCAATGCCCTAGAAACCATTCGATGGCGTGTTTTGCAGGGGCAAGGACCATTCTTGTTGTCTTCAGAAATCCTACTTGTTTTCCTAGTTTAACAAAGTTTCAGACTCTATTGAGTTTCATTTCCCTCAGAGCGGTGTGTTCAGAAAGTGCTCAGTGGTGGACGAGGCTGTTTGTTTCACTCGCGGCTGGTTTTGGGAGTAAAACGAAACGGTCTTTGCCTACAGAGCCGCCTCTGAGTTGTTTTGAAAGAATGAAGAGAACTGATAAACTGGCCCCGCTGTGTGGATTCCTCCACCCAGCATAAGCCAAGAGCGTGACGGGGGCACAATAAACAGGAAGGCACGCATTCTATTGGCTGCAGGGTTTGGGGGAGTTCTGGCCAAATGTGAAAATCCATCAAAACAACAAGAGCGTTCTCACATGGAGAGACATCCAGAGCACGCCACCCCCTTCCAGCACACGCTGTAATAGTTAGCATGCTCAGCTGTTCTGTGTGTGTGTTTTTAGTTAGTAACTTCAGCAAGACGTGACTGTAGATCTTTTCCAAGTCTAGTGAGCTGCCCTGCTGTCTACTGGCTGCATAGGCAGATACTAAAGTTCACTCATTTTACTATGAATGGGAGAATGTGCAATATGGCAGAACAAGTCCAGCCATTTGGCAAATGGTAACATCATAGCGTCACTGTTTCTATGGGAGCTTCTAATGGTGGCTGCAGTCAATGTCCTGAGGTGCGCTTGGGACTCCACATGCTCATTGGCTTTACCTGAAATATATGGGTTTTTTGATGCTATTTGATAATAATAAGCATTTTCACATCAGATTTTAGTGATGATCTGTCAAATATGTTGAATGTGAATTTGGTTAGAAAGTGTTTTAAATTTCAGTAGGGATGCACAATATATAGTTCATTTTTAATGGTATCGTTATCGGCCAGAAAAGAAAAATGTACTAATATCTTAAAGCCAATAAATAATGTATTTTTGTCTTTCAGCTGAGACACTTCAGATGTGACTGTTCATCATGATGGGTTTGAATTGCTTGAAATATGATTGGAATCACTTCAAAAGAGGAAAACACAGTTCAGAGCAACATGAGCAGCGCAAGTCCGTCATATAGACTACATAAAATTATAATGAGAACATCATAATTGTGTGCTTGGGACATGGCTTTTAATGCCGAGACTTTTGTTTTTGTAATCAGGCTCTCAAAGATTATATACAAATTTGGATTTAGATTTATTGGCCCATGTATCGGTTATCGGCTTTCAAATTATCGGTTATCATATCGGCCAAATTTTTCATATCGGTGCATCCCTACAATTCAGTGTGTGTATATATACAGTCAAACCGAAAATGATTCAGACACCAGGTATAATGTTTCACTAGTGTGTGCGGGACACTATAGTTAATCTGTTAACTATAGTGTAGGTGAGCAGTGTTTACAGTAACTTGAGTTACACATTTAGATTACTTTTTCAAGTAACTAGTAAAGTAACGCATTACTTTTAAAATTTACAACAAAATATCTGAATTCAAGTTACTTTTTTCACATTTATTTGACTGACAGCTGTCTTCTCCCCATGTTGAGAGAAATTCCATTATCCAGAACGGCAGCACAGCTGAAAGGTTTGAGCTGCGCCCTCTACTGTACACACGTGAATTTGCATTTTTACCTCTAGAGGTCTTTACATTTGCACAACAATAGAACTTTTTTTGTTATAAAAAAAAACTACACATTACACTGCTACGCAGTAACGTAACGCATTACTTTTCTTAAAAAGAATTACTTTTTAAGGGAGTAACATAATATTGTAATGCAGCACTTTTTAAAGTAACTTTCCCCAAAATTGTAAGTGAGGAGAGCAAAATAAAGTCAACGGTGACACATTATACCCAAACATTCTTCATACAGTGACTAGCAGTAAAACTGATAAAGATTTGGGAGCAAAATGATCCAGACACTTTGAGCTGAGCCTGTTTTGCTCCAGTGTTTGTTCTTCAATCGCTAATGTGACCTTTGACCCCACAGACTGAACTAAATGAAGCATCGCTTGGTCATTGGTTGAGCTAAACTGGTATTATCTCATTGTGTCCTTAAATCTAACAGCTGATTGGTCGATTGTGATCCATTACATCCCTTTCTATCAAAGTGATCTGACATTCTCAATGAGTTTGTTCTGACTCTGAGTTCTTGTCATGTTTTATTACCATTTTCTAAACTATAGCAAATAAACTGATAATGTGAGAAAGTGTTGAAGGTGTCTGAATACATTTTAGTTTGACTGTTTGGAGCCCAAAATAATCCCTTGAAAGACATTATCATGTTGCTAAGCTAACAACTTGATGCTCTAATAAGAATGAAAATATTTTTGTGCTTTTTTTAATTTTATATATGAAATGTATATAGTCAATGCTTTGTTTTTTCCTCAAAGGCATTTTGGGGTGCATTTGCTCTGCAGTATACACGCAGCGCTGTTTATAAGTTAGCCAAAATATAGATCTGATAAGGCAGCGTAAACATGCACTGCAGAGAACGCAATCCCAGAATGCATTGTGACAAGCTCAGTATAAAATATGAATCCTTGATGGCTAATTAGTCAAGATAAATGTTGATAAAAATCAATTAAATATTTAATTATACAAATATTTGTGTGTAATATTAGTCTCTCATTCACATGTGAATCGCTATTTGTGAGTCTCTGACTATGTAGAGCATCTCACATGAGGTTTTATTTTGGTTTAGATGCTTCCTAGGTAGGCAGCACTTATGTTTGGTTACTCTGTGTCTGTTTGTACGTCCAGTGCCGTGTGTATTTGTGAAGTGGCTTGTGGTCGCTGCGCTCTCAGTCACAAATAATCTAAGCTAAGCTCTCACATATGGCTTTATACTGTAGGGAAGTGTGATAAAAGGCCTGCGCTCTTGAAAGTGGGCGTGTGGTTTTCATCTGGTTTGAGGATGAGGAGGGGGGGAGGGTGTGTAAAACGATCTGTAAGCAGATTACCCACGATGCAGCACAACACCAGAAGCCCATCTCGGCCTGCTTTCTGTGCGTTTCGCCTGGAAATGGATAGCGTGACTTCAGAGAGGATGTTATCTGTGTGCGTTCTTGACCTATGACCGAACCATGATGTTAGAGAAAAAAACGATGGCGAAATGCATGCTGGTATTTGAAGCACAATGCAAACACACAGCACTTTATGTGATTTTGATGTGTCATGCAGAAGGGTATCTTGGGTGTGTGCGCGTCACTTGGCTGTGAGGTGAAACGGGAACCTCCCAAGGCGTTTCTTTCTCACACTCTTACAGCCTGTTTGCACCAACAAATCTGTGCATTTCTAACCACATCTCACAGCTTCTGCATGTTAAATCTTCTGAAATTCAGTCCTCAAACACACTTTTGCATATTCAGGCTTGTTGAAAAAGAATAACTTAATGACTGCATGTCATTTCATACACTTCAGAGGTTTTACATCTAAAGACATCGATTAGTGCTTATTAATGAATAAATAACTGATTAAACGAGATGCATAACATTTACTAAAAAAAATGGAAATATTGTTTACTTGCATGTCATGTGACCATTAACCAACATCAGAGAACCATGAAAATGTGAATGTGTTGTTAAATAGACTTAACTCTATAAAGCCTGACATATATTAAATAATAGTCTTAATTTTTTTAAATTTTTTTACCTTAAAATCTTTTTGAATATTATATTTGACGCATCAGGCTTTTATGGCTCATATTGTGTGATATAGTGAGAATATGGAGGGGAAAAAACAGCCTAAACTGAACAAAAATATGCAATTTGCTGCAAATGCTGATATTTATATGGACAAAAGTAATGACATTCTGATGCTTTTAATGTCAATCACTGAGATCTTTATAACAGTATAGCAGATACTCACATAAAATGCATATATCAATATCTGTCAATAATATATCATAGTAAGATGATATTTAAACACTTTAGTACATACGATGTAATGCAATACAGCGACGATTGAGAGATGGAACAAGTAAACCTTCCTTAAAAGCCTGATGATCCTATTTGAGAAACCTGAGTTGCTTCAGTCCAGTAAGTGTTCATCTTGAAATATTACTAACAATATAAAAGTTATTCTTATTTATTTTATAAAAACCAGTAAAGATTTTACAGCAAAAAGACACAAGCTGAAGATGGACGTTTGTACAACTATAATAAAAGGATGTTTACTTGCTGAAAAAGTCTAAAATATCAATCAGAAGACAGAAAGCATGTAATAGATTGTGTGTGATGAAGTTTTGATCATTTAGAGGCCTTAGAAATTTGTGCATCAAGTATCATACGGTAGGCTTTATAGGGTTCAAATCTCAGGAGGTTCAAAAAAGTTAATTTACATGAAGACAAATGCAAACTGTTCCTGGAGGTTTTGTGTGTCTCACCCAGTGTGTTTTCCTCTTGCAGGCGGGCCCTACAGTGGTTTGGGAGAGCTCATCTATAGAGAGAGCGTTCCGATGCACACGTTTGCCAAGTATCTCTTCACATGCCTCCTACCTCACGATGCCGAACTGGCGTACAAAATTGCACTGAGAGCGATGCGGTGAGTTTCCACAGGCCACACGGGCGACACGCCGCTGCCAAACCTGTCACGTCCACCTACAGTAGTGAACGCACCCACGGCTGTGGCTTATTTTCCGCTTCGGTCTCTTGTTTTTATCGCTTTCGCTCACCCTGAGAAGGCACAGTTACATCTCCACTGATTCTCAAATGTGTGTGTGTGTGAGTAGGGCGTGAGGTTATCTGGGGCACCGTTTAATCAAAAAGCGCCTTTTGCTTGGAAAACTGCTAAATAATTCATGCCCACTGAAAATGAGTTTTTGAAAAAGTGTGAATAATAAATATGTGTCGTTGAGTCTAATTCGGGCTGCAGAGGTAATGCAGAGCGCCGCTTTCACCCCCATCCCCACACACACACACACACACACCCACCCTCTCCACCCGCACACACGTTTATGGCCGTTTGGGTGCACAACACCCTGTGTGAGAGTGAGTGTGTCTGTCTGTGAGTGTGTGTGTGTGTGTGTGTGTGTGTCTGTCTGTGTGTGTGTGTGTGTGTGTGTGTCAGTGTTGAGTGTGTCTGTGTGTCACACAGTCTGACACATTGACACACTCAACACTGACACACTCAACACTGACACACTCAACACTGACACACTCAACACTGACACACTCAACACTGACACACTCAACACCGACACACTCAACACCGACACACTCAACACCGACACACTCAACACCGACACACTCAACACCGACACACTCAACACCGACACACAACAACACACACTCAACACTCAACACACTGACACACTCAACACTGACACACTCAACACCGACACACTCAACAATGACACACTCAACAATGACACACTCAACAATGACACACAGACACACTCAACAATGACACACTCAACAATGACACACTCAACAATGACACACTCAACAATGACACACTCAACAATGACACACAGACACACTCAACAATGACACACAGACACACTCAACAATGACACACAGACACACTCAACAATGACACACAGACACACTCAACACTGACACACAGACACACTCAACACTGACACACAGACACACTCAACACTGACACAGACACACTCAACACTGACACACACACTCAACACTGACACACACACTCAACACTGACACACACACTCAACACTGACACACACACTCAACACCGACACACTCAACACCGACACACTGACACACTCAACACTGACACACAGACACACTCAACACTGACACACAGACACACTCAACACTGACACTGACACACACACTCAACACTGACACACACACTCAACACTGACACACACACTCAACACTGACACACACACTCGACACTGACACTCAACACTCGACACTGACACTCACACACTCGACACTGACACTCGACACTGACACTCGACACTGACACACTCGACACCGACACACTGACACCGACACACTCCGACGACCTCGACACGACACACGACACACTCGACACAATGACACACTCACACCGACACACTCGACACTCGACACACTCGACACCGACACACTCGACACCGACACACTCGACACCGACACACTCGACACCGACACACTCGACACCGACACACTCGACACCGACACACTCGACACAGACACTCGACACACGACACACTCGACACGACACACGACACCTGACACCGACACCCGACACACACCTCGACACTCACACAGACACTCACACACCGACACTTCGACACAGACACACACACACGACACAGACACAGACACAGACACACCACTCCCGACACAGACACACTCGACACACACACACTCGACACCGACACAGACACACAGACACCTTACACTCGACACTCGACACAGACACACGACACAGACACACAGACACAGACACTCACAGACACTCGACACAGACACTCGACACCGACACAGACACAGACACTCGACACCGACACTCGACACAGACACAGACACAGACACTCGACACTCGACACTCGACACAGACACTCGACACGACACAGACACTCTCGACACCGACACTGACACTCGACACTCGACACTCGACACTCGACACAGACACTCGACACAGACACTCGACACCGACACAGACACTCGACACCGACACAGACACTCGACACCGACACAGACACTCGACACCGACACAGACACTCGACACAGACACTCGACACACCTGACACAGACACACAGACACTTCGACACACACCGACACTCACCGACACACGACACTCGACACCGACACCCGACACTCGACACACGACACACCGACACTCGACACCGGCTCGACACACGACACTCGACACCGACACAGACACTCGACACCGACACTCGACACCGACACCGACACTCGACACAGACACTCGACACAGACACTCGACACCGACACAGACACTCATCACCCACACACACACACTCGACACCGACACACACTCGACACCGACACAGACACAGACACTCAGACACTCAACACCGACACACTCAACACCGACACACTCAACACCGACACACTCAACACCGACACACTCAACACCGACACACCAACACCGACACAGACACCCAACACCGACACAGACACCCAACACCGACACAGACACCCAACACCGACACAGACACCCAACACCGACACAGACACCCAACACCGACACAGACACCCAACACCGACACAGACACCCAACACCGACACAGACACCCAACACCGACACAGACACCCAACACCGACACAGACACCCAACACCGACACAGACACCCAACACCGACACAGACACCCAACACCGACACAGACACCCAACACCGACACAGACACCCAACACCGACACAGACACTCAGACACTCAACACCGACACTCAACACCGACACTCAACACCGACACTCAACACCGACACTCAACACCGACACTCAACACCGACACTCGACACAGACACCCAACACCGACACAGACACCCAACACCGACACAGACACCCAACACCGACACAGACACCCAACACCGACACAGACACCCAACACCGACACAGACACCCAACACCGACACAGACACCCAACACCGACACAGACACCCAACACCGACACAGACACCCAACACCGACACAGACACCCAACACCGACACAGTGTTGAGTGTCTGTGTGTCAGTGTTGTGTGTGTGTGTGTGTGTGAGTGTGTCTGCACATGCGAGTGAGTCTGTGTGTGTGTGTGTGTGTGTGTGTGTGTGTCTGCACATGCGAGTGAGTCTGTGTGTGTGGTGTGTGTGTGTCTGCACATGCGAGTGAGTCTGTGTGTGTGGTGTGTGTGTGTCTGCACATGCGAGTGAGTCTGTGTGTGTGTGTGTGTCTGCACATGCGAGTGAGTCTGTGTGTGTGTGTGTGTGTGTGTCTGCACATGCGAGTGAGTCTGTGTGTGTGTGTGTGTGTGTGTCTGCACATGCAGTGAGTCTGTGTGTGTGTGTGTGTCTGCACATGCGAGTGAGTCTGTGTGTGTGTGTCTGCACATGCGAGTGAGTCTGTGTGTGTGTGTGTGTCTGCACATGCAGTGAGTCTGTGTGTGTGTGTGTGTCTGCACATGCGAGTGAGTCTGTGTGTGTGTGTGTGTGTGTCTGCACATGCGAGTGAGTCTGTGTGTGTGTGTGTCTGCACATGCGAGTGAGTCTGTGTGTGTGTGTGTGTCTGCACATGCAGTGAGTCTGTGTGTGTGTGTGTGTGTGTCTGCACATGCGAGTGAGTCTGTGTGTGTGTGTGTGTGTGTGTCTGCACATGCGAGTGAGTCTGTGTGTGTGTGTGTGTCTGCACATGCGAGTGAGTCTGTGTGTGTGTGTGTGTGTGTGTGTGTGTGTGTGTGTATATGGAGGGGCAACAATTTTACATTATCAGCTGGAGTTATTCATGCACCTTTGAATATTTAAATGAAGTCTTTGTCAGCATATACACGCACACATACACGAGTGCATGAAACAAGAAAAATGAATGTGTAAATCATTCATACAACGTTTGTTTCAAAGCAACAAATTTTACGAATTAAAAACAAATAAATTCTGCTTATGTCGATTGTCGCATTCACTTCAGTATTTGTTTCCATTCGAGTTTCCATTTTCATATGCGCAGAATTGGAGTATCGCGAAAAACAATTTGTGATAGAGCAGCATGTGTTCAAGTGAACAAAAGTCTTTTCCGGCAAATTGGTGCAAAATACAAATGCAAATGAGAGGTAAAAGTAGTGAATTTGTCACGACTAAAAAATCTGGCTACTGTGACCATTTATGCAAGAATGTTTTTTATGATTGATTTACAGTGAAATTTAGTTTATTGTGCTTGTGTTTCTTGAATGTGTGCAACATCAAATCTGTGTCCTAACCAGGCGTGATGTGATAATTTTTTCTGTGCACAAACATATTTGATGTTTAATATGCAGTTAAGCACAGACTCGTGAGATTTGACTGTGAACATCAGAGTTCGCTTTGATCATATGTTGCTTTACGGCTGGATCTGGCACGCTTTCTAACTTCAGGCTGGTCCAACGGATTTACATCCACATCTTGTCACAGATTTCCTCTCATATGTTTTATTAATCTTCCTTTTTTTGACCAGCCGACAAAAAAAAAATTCCTGTTACCAAATCTGTCTGGTATTGTATTATGTTTTGATTGGATTGTGTTTACCGGGGGATTTTCAGATCAGGATACACATACAAGTCAACGGTATCAAACAAAGATCCACCTAAATTTAGCCAGCGCAGGAGCTTTGGGCTCAGTATTGACTTTCTCTATAAAAAGGCCGTGGCCTCCAAATAACTGCTCTCCGCGGCATCGGCTCAGACGAGGGCTGATCTCCTCATAATACAATTCCCTTTGTAGAAGCCTCGGTAATTAGCTCCATGCCAGGACATGATGCTTTGACATATTTGTGTCGCACTGGAGGCGAAGGACGAAATCCTGCTCTGACATGAAGATGCGTGATCGGATGATTGGACGAGGAAAGCCATGCTAGCTACAGAAGAGTCCTCGGAGTCAAAGATGCCCAACATGCAACTAATGGCCAATTTACAAGGTCACATTCGACATCTTTCATAATGAGGAAGTACATTTTGTTAGTGCATGGCAAAAATTTGCTCGTATAAAAGATCTCTGAAGTTCATGTCATATTTAAAACAGCTGGGTGCTCCTGTTGGACTCGTATTTCAAACAAACAAGATGGCCATTTAATGGCGTGTGTGTGTGTGTGTGTGTGTGTGTGTGTGTGTGTGTGTAAAGGCCTCGGGTCGCCTCCAGGCTCATGTTATTTGGCTAAAACAATACAGCAAAACCTCTGTTTTATAACCACACTGTCGTTTCACGGAGAAACTTCTGCTGTGGTTCTAGAGCTGCTGAAACGCAACCAAAAGATTAGTTGTTCCCTGTTTGTAATAAAACTCTATATAGTGATGACATTTGTAATAAATATATATATATATATATATATATATATATATATATATATATATATATATATATATATATATATATATATATATATATATATATATATATATATATATATATATATATATATATATATATATATATATATATAATTTTAACAGCAATGTTTGATTGCATTATGCATAAATGTATATATCAGGCATAACATTATGACATTATGTCCTAATATTATGTTGGTCTCCCTTTTGCTATCAGTCCTGTAAGTCCACGTGATGTAAAAGAACACGTGATTCATCAGACCAGGCCACCTTCTTCCATTGCTCCGTGGTCCAGTTCTGATGCTCACGTGCCACTGTTGGTGCTTTCAGCGGTGGACAGGGGTCAGCATGGGCACCCTGACTGGTCAGCGGCTATGCCGCCCCATACGCAACAAACTGAGATGCTCTGTGTATTCTGACACCTTTCTATCAGAACCAGCATTAACTTCTTGAGCAGTTTGAGCTCCAGTAGCTCGTCTGTTTGATCAGACCACACGGGCCAGCCTTCGCTCCCCACGTGCATCAATGAGCCTTGGCCGCCCATGACCCTGTGTCCGGTTCTCCACTGTTCCTTCCTTGGAGCACTTTTGATAGATCCTGACCACTGCAGACCGGGAACACCCCACAAGAGCTGCAGTTCTGGAGATGCTCTGACCCAGTCGTCTAGCCATCACAATCTGGTCCTGGTCAAACTCGCTCAAATCCTTACGCTTGCCCATTTTTCCTGCTTCTAACACATCAACTTTGAGGACAAAATGTTCACTTGCTGCCTAATATATCCCACCCACTAACAGGAGCTATTCTCTTCACCTGTCAGTGGTCATAATGTAATGCCTGATCGCTGTGTGTTTGTGTGAGTGTGTGTGTGTGTGTGTATATATAATTCTGACAGTGATGAGCACAGCTAGACCGCTGAGACAGACCAGCCTAAAAATGCAACCTTTAATACTTTTTGTCCTCCTAACCACAGAGCGGAGTGTAATGGAGTATCAAAAGAATATCAAATGTTAGGTGGGACACAATTTGGCCATTTTTTAAAAATATATATTTCATTTAAACTGATTCAGAAACATTGCAGATTCTTCTGTTTATTATTCAATGTGTGTCCCTTCTTGTCCTCATATGATCTGTGATTTTATAGTTTGCTAAACCAGAGATGAATCAAAAAGTCCCACCTTTCATGCACGTTGGACCAGCCTGAAAAATACAGTAGAGTAATCTGAGCTAAAGAAGCATTTGTTTCTATCATCGTCATGTTTTATTGAAGATTTGGAGATTTTTTGCTCTGACTGTAATCCTATTTCTGAAACTGACAATTTTGTTAATCTGAATGTGTTTTTGTTTGTAGGTTACCAGTGTTGGAATCCACGGCTCCTTCGGGCGACATGTCCCGGCCTCACCATATAGTATCAGTCGTCCCCAATCGTTACCCGCGATGGTTCACCCTCAGCCACATCGAGTCCCAGCAGTGCGAGCTGGCCTCCACCATGCTCACTGCAGCCAAAGGTTAGACCGGCGCCTTCGCCAGCGCGTCCATCACTCGAGCGCAGGCTGCAATTACTGTGACAACAGCGCTGTCTGTGTAATGGCAGGCCTGTGAACCGCATTTCCGCTAGCAGACGGCAAAACAACACAAAATCAAATCTGCATTCGTTTCCTCGGTTTGGAGAAACATGCTTGGAAAAGTTGCAGCCCTATTTTTAAGA
>CM031952.1:30068425-30124795 GCA_018749465.1 Paracanthobrama guichenoti
AGAATTATTACAATTTAATGAAATGTCATGAAGACTTGTTTTCTTTGTGAACTGAAGAACTGAGCCCAATAAGAATAAGTCTTAAGGTTGTAAATAGGGCCAGTTTTGTTTCCCGTAAGGATGCTGAATGACATGCGGTGTGTGTCTGCAGGGGTCTACGCACTGGACAGCATCATGCAGAGCTGGTTCACCCTCTTCACGCCCACCGAGGCCACGAGCATCGTGGCGACCACGGTCATGTCCAACAGCACCATCGTACGGCTGCACCTGGACTGCCATCAGCAGGAGAACCTGGCGAGCAGCGCGCGGACGTTAGCCCTGCAGTGCGCCATGAAGGACCCGCAGAACTGCGCGCTGTCGGCCCTCACGCTCTGCGAGAAGGACCACATCGCCTTTGAGACGGCCTACCAGATCGTGCTGGACGCGGCCACCACGGGCATGAGCTACACGCAGCTGTTCACCATCGCACGCTACATGGAGCACCGCGGGTACCCGATGCGCGCATACAAACTGGCCACGCTCGCCATGGCCCACTTGAACCTGAGCTACAACCAGGACACGCATCCCGCCATCAACGACGTGCTGTGGGCGTGCGCGCTCAGCCACTCGCTGGGCAAGAACGAGCTGGCCGCCATCATCCCGCTGGTGGTGAAGAGCGTCAAGTGCGCCACCGTGCTGTCGGACATATTGCGGCGTTGCACGCTGACCACGCCCGGCATGGTTGCGCTGCACAGCCGCAGGAACTCTGGGAAGTTGATGTCGTTGGACAAAGCCCCGCTAAGACAGCTCTTGGACGCCACGATCGGGGCCTACATCAACACGACGCACTCGCGGCTCACGCACATCAGCCCGCGGCACTACAGCGAGTTCATTGAGTTCCTCAGCAAAGCCAGAGAGACTTTCCTCATGGCGCACGACGGACACATCCAGTTCACACAGTTCATAGACAACCTGAAACAGATATACAAAGGCAAAAAGAAACTCATGATGCTCGTGCGAGAGCGCTTCGGCTAGAGACGAGAAAAACATTACGAGCCACACCGGTATTATGTGTATAGACTTACGATTGCGCAAAAAAAAACGGAAAAAAAAGTGGAACGTTGTCATGTTGTGGAAGTTTGTGTGTTTCCCCTTTATTTGTGTGAAAGAGTATGTCACGACGTTTGGGTTTACACTGAGTATATGTTGTCCAGTGGCGAAAGTCCACACAGCACTCCAGATCTCTCTGTTTAACATTCACAGCCTCAAAGTGAAGAAGAAAAATGGCTTTAAACCAAACAACACCTCCATCCTAAGTGACAAGTACCTCGTACGGCTTCAGCTTTACTCCTTCCTGAACCAGTCACACGTTACCAGTGTCCTAAAGAAGTGTTAGAAAGCAGAAAAACTAAAACACGTCTCCATTTTGTTTTGAATTCCTTTTCAGTTCACCAGGCTAATTGCAGTGCTGTTTCGTCCAAAAGCATGTCACACACACACACACACACGCTTCAACCCCATTGTGCTTGCGCTTGTGGAAACTTAGCGACTGTCGACATACATCTCAGGGATTCTCTTTGAAAAAAAGGAAAAAAAAAGAAGAAAAAAAATGGTCATGAAAGAATGAGAGCATTTATTGTACTGTATATATGATAGTATATGTCTGAATATTGAAAAAATGTATACGTTAACTAATTTATAAAAAGAATATTCTATGTAATGCAAAAATACTTGAAGCTGCAGTACCTTGGTCTGAAATCAAACATATCAGAGGGACTAAACGCGAGCCTCGGGCTGTGTTCGGAACGGAAAGCTATGGCGCATGTTTGATTCACATTTACTCATACTACACACCAGGACGCTAGCGTGCCTTTCCGAACACGGCCGTGCTGTCGGGGCTGGGATCGGGCAGTGAACCTGTGTGCCACACCGGTGGTTTGGACGGACACCCAGTGAACCAGAGCAGCAAGCCTTAGCATTAAGAATTGGGAATGCAAGAAACGCAGGCCCACGTGCCTCAAAAAACGCCTAGAAATGTAGATCCAACCGTATCGATGTTAACGCAAACATGCCGAGCGATTGGCCTGACGCTCTTGTTTCTTTCCACAATAATCGAGTCACGACGAAGCTCCATTTTTATGCACAATAACATGTACATGCCTATCTGCTGACATCTTAACTTTGTGCAAGACAGAAAGTTGCTGTGTAGGTCTGACTGTTCAAACGCTTTTTTTTCTTTTTCTTTTTTTTACGTTTTGTCGTTCCTATAGGATTCCTCAACGAAACGAAAACAGCCTTCTTTCTTGCCTTGTCTTAACGCTTTAAAATAACCAAACTGGAGTTCTAACTACCAAACTTGTTCGTTAAAAATGAAAGCCAACCGACTTTGGTTACAACTGTCTTTAATTTTAGCTGAATGGTTCTGTATTCTGTGCTTTAAAAGCAGGTTTCCTATGTTTTTGGTGCAAAAACGTTGTCGAGTGTCCCCTTCCTTAGAGGTATGTCTGTAGCTCTTTTTTTTTTTTCTTTTACTTTTTGTTCGTTTAGAAACAGAAATATCTCTCTTTTTTTCTCTCCATTTTATTTATTATACAAGGTAAACGATTGTACTTCTTCACCCGTGTCAACATTCTCATGAAGTTGAATTTAAGATTTGATACACCGATATCAATTTATTTATGTAACTAAATCACTGTTTTATAAACTTGTTAATGATTCAACATTTTTGTTTTAATTAAAATTAGTTTTTTGAGAGGAAGCACATCGAGTCGTTTGTGTGCATGACACTCGGTGAGAAAAATGCATGCAAGATGATGCACGAGATGAGAGAAATGCATGTATATGTATAAATTATATTTAATATTTTATCAATATAAATGGGCAAATCACAATATACACAAATACTGAGCAAAATACAGTTATAAATTGTACTTAATCAGTTAACAATACACAATATTTACATTTAAGTACAATCAACTTAAGTCATTTCAACTTAAATTACAAATTTGAGTTAATCTTACATATTTTAGTTAAAAATTGTTATTTTGATGAGTTAAAGGTGCACTATGTAACTTTTCCGTCCGCTAGTGTTCGCCTATTCAAAACAAAGGCGTAGTTTGGTGACGCCAAGTTTGAGCGCAGAATCCTGGGACGTGTGATCTTCACCTCACAGCCGGTGGGACAGAATCGGGATAGGACTCATGCTCACGGATGCGATTATTAACGTTACTGTAGTGTGATGCGGAGCAGGGCCGAGTGTTGTGGAGCTGAGCGAGGCCGCCGGAGCGATTGTTAATGAGATGAACGCAACACACGCCTCGCGAGCAGCGGGACTTTTATTATGCCACAGTCGTGGCGCCGTTTCCTCTTTTCTGGTCATGAGTATGCGGTGACGCAGCTCTGTTGATCATATTAGACACATCTGAGTGTGTGGAGAATGATGTTATGACGTTACTCTATGCGTTCGCTCGCGGCTGCTGTGACACTTGTTCACACCGCAGTGAGAGTAAAGCGCTTCTGCAGAATAAAACCGCAAACCGAACGCGATATGATGTCATCGACAGGCCACGCCCTCACACGTCCCGGTTCACTGGTTACAATAGCAACTCTCACGATTTGCAAATAGTTGGAAACATTTGGGATATTGTGAGTACTCAACTGAACAAAATATAACACACTGGCCTAGTGGTCTTTGGATATTTTACTGAACAAATGTTACATAGTGCACCTTTAAAGCAATGTAAAAATGTTGTCATAACTTATTGATCATATAATTTTTACAGTGTATATAGAGAAATGTTGAGAAATACTTTATTATATTGATATTATAATAAATATATGTAACACTTTATTTTACAGTATCCTTGTTACATATGTTACATGTACTTACCATAGTAATAACAGTAAATTATGCATAATTACATGCAACTAACCCTCAACCAAACCCTAACCCTATAGTAAGTACATGTAGTTAATGAATATTACTCGGTACTTCAATATATAATTACACTGTGACAATGACACCTTAAAATATATTTTTAATGTAAAATATACATTTTCCTACTTTTTTTTTTTTTTTTTTTTTTTTTTTTTTTCACCAAACTCGTAATGCATTCTGGGATTGCCTTATCCATGCAGAATATTTGCAATTAATTTTTCAAACAAAGTGTCTGAGAAGGCAAAACTAATTGTGCTGACTGCATTTTTGAACATCCTTCATTTTGGGGATCTGTGTGGCAGCTCACTAGATCTGGAACAGATGGTTAATATAAAAATAAAAAACTTCTCCCAGTTTTAAGGGAAGTCTTAAACTGTCATTATAGTTTATTCTGCAATCCCTCCTTTGTCTTGAGCTTCTGTGCTTATGAGTTAGCTTTAGGATTTACAGTTTGGTCATTTCCAGATGCAAGTTCCACATAGACTCGTCCCTCTTGTCTAAACTAAACAGGAAGTGGACAAACAGGCTGCAGTGGGAGATTATGACACTCGAGCCGCTCCTTCACACTTGGAGCAGAACGATAAGGTTGAGCACTGTTACACACAAACAGATCCTCACACTCGCGAATGCTTTCAGTGGCGAACTTCCAGGAATTACCAGCCAAGAGCTTCAACCATTGAGATGTCAAGTACGGCGAGGGCCGAGCGACGTTAAGTACTGCAGGAAGAACTCATTCTCGATAAGGCGGGCAGATTCATGGGTACATTTGAATTTTCATGTTCTCAGCATTAAAGTGTGGTCACAATTACTGCGGTTCGGCGAATTTTCGTGTACGAAATCCATCTATTTCTAGGAATCCACTGGATTTGGTATTTCGCATGAGGGATAATGGGTAAAATTACAAGACAACGATGTACTAAAAGCAGAAACGTTTTTCCTTTGCGTTTTTCCCATACAGATGACAGTGTTGTCTCACACAGTCAATTTGTAAAGAAACACTACGCGCTTATAGACTGAACACGTAATGTGCATGACGTCACCGTTTTCACAGATTCGTGTTTTTGTTGTTTACACGGAGACGATGGTGGTATTGTTTTAAAAAACTTACTTTAAAACCTGTTTTCAAAAGTTTGCATTTTTGGCCCAAAACGCCATTGTGTGCATATGCAATCAATGCATAAAACGTTTTCTGTTGTTAGTTGAACGGTGTTGTGTAAATGGCCCCTTAGATTTCTCTATGCAGATTTCTCAGGTTCATGAATTTGCTCAATTGACCAACGAACAAATTTTATGATCATCTCATCACTGTTTTATACTTTATCCAATGGCATAACAAGTTATTAAAAAAAAAAAAAAAATCTGTGTTTAAAGCTGCAGTCTGTAAGTTTTGCCTCTTTGCCGCCATCTCTGTTTGAAACTTGCAATTGCAGTTATTTGTGGAATTATCATCTTTACGTGGGTTGTGCACGGCTGCTCAGCGCGGATGAATCTAATGTTTTGAGGAGTGTGTGTGGCTGTCAGTTGAAAGTATGACCAAAATAAGAAGTTTCACCGGAAAATGTCATGTGAACACGCGAGTAACATGTCTGCCACTTTTGCTCTGACCGACTGAGGAAAAAAAGCATTACAACCAACGGTGATTAAATCTAACGATCGCTTCGCTCACATCACATCAAACCGTGCTAATTATTATTACTGTTATACTTTGTTCTCAAATCATTAATGTTAACAACATCAGCATTGTGTGACTGTGTATTTAGTGTGTATTAGCGTTACCTGTAGATAAAAATTTCCGAATACTCTAATCTTTTGCTTTTGACTCTCCAGTCGTCACTGATGATTGTCGTTTGGACCTTTCTGGATTACAATCCGCCATCAAAATGATACGTTTAATTATTCCAGCTGCTGTGAGGAAAGGCTGTAAATGATCCGCCACCTGCAGCATCCTCACATGCGACCCGGACTCCTCCTTTATGTAGAGACGTGATGTAATGATGCAAACAAAAACGGCGCCATGCTCGAATTTCCCGTTGAGATCCACCAGTATCACTCAAATTATGACACGTCATTACAAGCTTACCGTTGTGAATCGGGCTAAGTTAAGGAGATCAATTTGAACACTGGCTGGTTATGTACTTGCTCAAAATTAGATTTTGGATAATTTTTAACCAAAAAAGTTACGGATTGCAGCTTTAAGTTATTATCAAGTGACACACATTTTAGTATGGACTTAAAATAGAATCACAGCAGAACCATTGCCTCAGCGATCAACAATTCGTTCTTGAATGATTCAAATTTTTCGAACAAATCGGGCGTATTAATGATTCAATGACTTATTGATAAAGACAGTCACTTGCAGAAACCTGAGTAAATGCCCTAATGCAATTTTTGTCCAACAAACTCACAGCTTTAAGGTCTCTCCCGCACTGGTCTTGCTCACTCGCTCCTCCCATGTCTCTCGCTTGTCAACCTCACCACACTGTTGATTGGCGAATTTTAGCAGGTGAAATCCAGCTATTTCTAGGAATCCACAGGATCGGGAATTAAGATTTCCCAATGCAGATTTCGCAGGTTCAGTTGGTCACATGAATTTGCCCAGTTGACAAACTAATAAAGTCCTCATTTTATGATCATCTCATCACTATTTTATACTTTATCCAATGGTATATAACGAATAAGATCTTTAAAAAATCAGTTCTGTTTAAGTTAATACTGGCGTACATTTTAGTATGGATAATTCAATAAAAATAGTTCAAAATAGAGTAACAGCAGAACCATTGCCTCTGTCATCAACAAAGTTTTGTTCTTGAATGATTTAAAGTTTTCAAACAAATCGGATGAGTCAATGATTCAATGACTTGCACATAAAGACAGGCACTTTCAGAAACTGGAGTAAATGCCCTGATCTTAAAGGTGCAGTTTTTTTTTGCAGGTTCAGCTGGTCACATGAATTTGCAAAGTTGACCAACCAACAAAATCCTAATTTTATGATCATCTCATAGCTATTGAAACTGTTGGTAACTCAGCAGTGAAGACCAGGAGAACTTGGATATATCTTTCAAGCAGACGTTACTCTTTATTGAGAACACATGCTGTCGGTAGCTGCAGTCTTCAAGTCTAATTCAAAACAGTATACACTGTAATGTATCCACATTTCAGGGGGAGGGATTACACAGCAAATGAGGTGGAGACAGTCTAAACAAAATAATACAAATGTTGTATATGTAAAGAGACCTGCCCCAGACTCCCAATCCTAATCCCATCAACCTAACGATTACAGGGGCTCCGAGAGCCATTAAAGACAGAAGGTGAGAATCTCAATAATCTGGCTCATTTGATTTACAATAAAGAGAACATGAACTGGTCTGGAAACTCTGCATAACAGAATAATTAATCTGATGTCATCATCTTTACCTTAAATGCTAAATACAATGTATTCTTACATTTGTAATCCCACAATCCCCCCTTTGAGAGTTCTAATAACTTTCACATAATACAAATATAAACCTTCATAAATCCATTCTGTAGCTTATGTTTGTTAGCATAAGCCCCATCTTCTATTCATGTAACTTGAAAAAGTTACAGGCACATATCCCTTGCTCTGTGTTGATTGTCTGTAGTGACGAATGGCATGCTGACACAGAAACAAACATGCCACTAGGGTCCGTGTAGTTCTTACGGGTAATAATCTTTTGTGGTTGGAACAGTGCTTTCCTTGTGAGTCATTTGTTTGATAAAACACTTGATACTGTGGACGCATGGATAGTACACCATTAGGAAAATCAACAGCAGAATTGCCATTTCCTTGATCCACAGCCAGGGTTTACCTAACAGGTTTCCGAACCATGAAGAATTATCTTCAGTCATCTGGTGTAATTTTGCTGAAAGATCAAGAACGTCTTGTTGGATTTTGTTCAAGTTCTCTGTTGGATCGATTAACCCAGTACAGCACTTAGGTCCAATAATGGTGCATACTCCTCTTTGCGTTGCAAGAATGCAATCCAAGGCCACTCGGTTCTGTAAAATCATTATCTTGTGTGAAGCAAGTGTGTCTGTGATGTTACCTAGGGCCAAAGCCGTATCATTGGCCAGTTTCTGTACAGAATTTGATAAGTTTCTAACTTGATCAAGGGCCTGCATGACACCATAAAATGGGATTAATACTCCCAAGAGTTCTTGACCACCATGTTTGTGCACAAGTGAGTCCTGGAATGCAGCCATCTTCCTTATTTGTGGTAGGAGCTGAATTATGTAGCTATGGAGAGCTTGGGGTAGAGTGTGTATTTTCTCTGATAGCCGGTAGAACATAAACCAGGGTGAACCTGCCGTTGAATTGGCTGGGTAGGATGTTGTAGACAGAAGTTCCACATAGCCAAAAGGTGCCAGTTGGTGGAGGAATCATACACCACTGATTTATCGTGACAAGTTTCTGGAGAGATGGTGTCTTGTGGAGACACCCTTCTTAGTCCTTTTCCTCTCTCCCTTCTGATGGAGTAATGTCCACATGGGATTCTGTTCTCATTTCGGCCACAAGGTTGCAACATTCACTAGGAATTTCACCCAATGGAGTCGAGGCTGGAGCATAATTTTCCACGCACCAAGGAAAAGGAATTGGCAAGAGTAAGTCCATCATGATGGGAGTAGCTGAAGTTAGGTTGCAGAATGGTAATCCAAGAATGCAACACAGAGAAGCTGGAGGAGTTGTGATGTTGTGACAGGTACTCTTGTTGAATATTCCACTGGTATGAACTTTGAATAAGGTACATGTGTCACAGTTGGAGATGGGGTGTGCCACCCATGGGATTCCTGCTCCTACTGAAGGCTGGTGTGGCATGCAAACGTTCTTTCCAGCAAACAAGGCATTTCTTGACATATTCATCAGCTCTAAGAATATGTTGTTTCTGGAGTCCATGATGATTACTAGTGCGGCAATCTTGATCATGTTGATGGATAACTGAAATTCCCATATGCGATTCTCTGCGTTGTGTATTTTTAAAAAAAAATTTTGTTGTGACAGTTGGCTCAGTAGTGGGTCTAGTTGTCCTTTAGAGGTTGTGGCTTCATACGCAGGTGAGGAGTAAGAAAGAAAACAAAAGACAACAGAGCAGTATTTGTTCTAAAAGACTGCAACATTAGGGTTGTCTCCTCTGTTCAGTCTGAGTCAGCTATTGTTGTTCCTTCTTTCCCTATTTCTTAATTCCTGCGACACCTGAAGAACAGTGTGGTAAGGATGAGTCCAAGTTTTCCTTCTCTGACACAACGCTGCAGCTGCTGTAATCACTTGATGTGGTCCGTGCCACTTAAGCTCTAACGGCTTGTTTCTGGATGCAATCACTTGAGTTGAACCATCAACAAACAACTCCAATTCTACATTATCAATGAGAGTTTCTGCTATTTCACTTGTAGCTGCGTATGTACGCATAACACAATCGAGAGTCATCTCTCCTTCATCCTCTAACACAACTTCAGTCATTGCAGACATCATACATGAGGATAGGTTCATGACTGGCGCACGCTGTAAAACAATGTTCGGGGCTGTGAGGGTTGTTAACCAATTTCCCCAACGAGAAGAGGTGACAGAAGTGACTTTTGACTGATTCATTAGTGCAGACACTGCATGAGGGCATCTTACATTTACAGTCTGTCCTAACACCATTCCTGATGAAGCCTGAAGGTCTAAATGAACTGCCTGCACTGCTCTAAGACAAGGGCCCATCCCTTGAGGGACTATGTCAAGTTTACCAGAATAGTAATGAATTGAGCGTAAACTGCCTCCATGATCTTGCATTAGACATGCAGTCATGAAGCCTAAGTGTTCATGGACATAAAGCACAAAGGGCCTATCAGATTGTGCAATTCCTAATGCTGATGCTTGACATAGTACTTTCTTCAGATCATTGAAAGCTTTGAGCTAAATTTCTTCCATACAAACAGTATCAGAATCTTTGATTTGGCCTTTCAACAACTCATAGAGAGGCTGTGCAATCAAGGCACATTCTTCAATCCAAGGTCTACAGTAACCTGCTGTTCCTAAAAATGATCAAAGTGTTTTAATTGTATTAGGCAGAGGTATAGCTTTGACAGAAGCGGCTCGATCCTGTGTAATAGATCTATTTCCTTCACCAATTGTTTGACCCAGAAATGTGACTTGGTTTTTAGCAATTTAAGCTTTGTGAAAGCTGCATTTGTGTCCTCTTTTCTGCAAATAGTCCAACAATGCTTTCAGTTCAGTTTGATGTACCTTGTGATCTGTAGAGGCAATCAAAATATCATCAACATATTGAATCACGGTGGACTGTTTGACTGGACATTCTGGGTCACACAAATCAAGTCTGACACCCTGATGGTATATGGTTGGGGAATTCTGAAATCCCTGTGGCAACCGTGCCCACTTGAATTGTTCATAGTCAACTGTGAAAGCTAACCATGCCTGGCTGCCAGAGTGCAAGGGTACAGAAAAGAATCCATTAGACATATCGATCACTGAAAAAACCTTACAATCTAATGGTAAGCCATTATAAATTGTAGATGGATCTTCTACTAGGGGGGTGATTTTATCAATATGTTTATTGGCTACTCTGTAGTCTATGGTGAGTCTCCATGACCCATTGGATTTCTTGATGGGCCATATGGGTGAGTTACAGGGACTGTTGGTTTTAACTAGCTTTCCTTGCTTCAGCAATTTTTCCACAATAGGCTTGATTCCCTGTATAACTTCCTTATTGGTCAGATATTGTTTGGTTACAGGAGGTGGAGTTCCTGTCAATTTGACTGGTTCTACACCTGTCAAAAAACCACAATCATTCTTGTCTTTAGCCCAAATTGAGTGATTCTGTAAAAAAGCATAATCAGGAGTGGTTGCACTATTGGTAGAAACAAAAAAAAAATTATACTAGTCCCTGAGGGAGGGAACGGAGACATACGTCGGAACTCACCGACGAATTGGGATCTATTTTCAGAGACCAATCTGCTTCGAGTGTTTCTAAACGAGCCAATGCCCATTGGCATGTGGTCCATCTGCCTGCCGTGCAGGTATAAATACAGAAGTGGAATACCGTATCCTCGCTTTTCTGCTGAGGAGCCGAACTAGTGACTCGGTCCTTCAGAGGAAGCACAGCACCTGGTGACAGGACGTATGTCTCTGTTCCTTCCCTCGTGGAACGAGGGTTACATACGTAACCGAGATGTTCCCTTTCAGTCAGTCACGTTTGACGTACGACGGAACTGACCGACAAATTGGGATTTCTACCAACATGCCAGGGATGCCGGCCCTTCCATTACACTCCTAGTCGAGTGTGCTCGCACCCCGAACGGGCAAGGCACATCTTGGGACTGGTACGCCAAGACAATAGCATCCACTATCCAGTGGGCTAACCTCTGCTCGGCGACAGCCTTTCCCTTCTGCTGGCCTCCGTAACAGATGAAGAGCTGTTCTGAGGCCCTAAAGCTTTGAGTTCAGTCCACGTAGACGCAGAGAGCGCGGACCGGACAGAGCAAAGCTAGGGCTGGGTCTGCATCCTCCAAAGGCAGAGCTTGCAGGTTCACCACCTGATCTCGGAAAGGAGTGGTGGGAACCTTGGGCACGTATCCAGGTCGGGGTCTCAGGACGACGTGAGAGTTACCTGGCCCGAATTCTAGCCATGATTCGCTGACCGAAAGTGCGTACAGGTCCTCTACCCTCTTGATGGAGGCCAATGCAATGTCTTCATGGACAGGATCTTTAACTCAATGGACTGCAAAGTCTCAAAGGGAGGGCTCTGGAGTGCTCTGAGCACCTCTAAGTCCCAAGAGGGTACCGGCGTCCAGGGACCAAACATGGAGTTTCCAGAGGTCTGGACATGGGTGCCATAGTGTGCCCTGTCCCTGAGAGGAATGGGCCAGGGAGGTGCTGTCGCAAGGAGAATTAGTTCGGAGAACCAGGTCCGGTTGGACCAGTAGGGTGCAACTAACAAGACCTGCTCCTCATTCTCCCTGACATATACGTGCGTAGGTCCCGGGGCCAGCCGTGCACCAGTGCATCCATGCCGAGGGTGCCCCTGGTCAGGGAGTAATACAACTGGCAATGGGTCGACTGTGGAGAGGCAAACAGGTCTACCTGTGTGGCTCAGAAGAGGTCCCATATCAGCTGGACTACCTGGGGATGGAGTCTCCACTCTCCCGGAGGTGTCGCCTGCCGTAAGAGCTTGTGTACGGTTGAGCGTGCCTGGGATGTGAATGGCACGAAGTAACCTCAGATGCTTCTGACTCCAAAGATGGAGATGGCGGGCGAGTCGGAGCATGCAACGGGAGGCGTAGACCACCCTCATGGTTGATGTACACAACGGCAGTATTTAACTAATAAATATGTTTTTAAAAATCAGCTATGTTTAAGTTATCAAGTAGAGTACATATAAATACGGACTAAAATAGTTAAACGAAAATAGTTCAAAATAGAGTCACAGTAGCAATCAACAAAGTTTTGTTCTTAAATGATTCAGAGTTATTGAATGAGTCAATAAGTCAATGACTCAATGAGTCAATGATTGATTCATAAAGACAGTCACGTGCTACATTTTCAGTTGAATTAAAGAATCACTCAATCAATAAATCAGCCAATCACACATTCATTAAGACAGTGAATTGTTGACACCTACTGGCAGTTTTAGTTTCATAATGAAAGTGCACTTAAATTTCATGTTTATTCAATATATTTTATATTTATTAATCTCATAACATTATTTATGCAATGCATTTCTGAGCTGCATTAAACGGTCTGTGCAAATACATCTAAATGCCACATGATACAACTTCTGTGCCACAGCAGTGCAAAGATTTAATTGATACTGATTTTATTTTATTGGTAAAGTTGCCCTTATAAGGGTAAAAATGGCCCTAGAAATCAATTTAAAGGGCCAAACATGGCCACTTCATGGAAAAGTAATAACTTAAAAATGTGGGATTATTTTTCAGTTTTAAGTGATATAGAAATGGCCACCCTAGTTGAGTAAAGTTACAATGTTTAATGAAAGCAGCACAGTTTAGCAGCAACTGTAGTTATCTATATACAGCAGTAGTATTATTATACAGTAGAAAAAATGATCCGCCCCTTTTTCAGCTGGTAATGCAACAGAAGCGATAAGATAACTGAACAATTAATGTTTTAAAATGATGCATATGGACTCTTTTCTTGCTTTGGGCTGCAAAAACCACAGAGTATTGCAGTTTTTCCACCTCTCTTCATCAGCGGAATGGACAGATGGGACGAAGACCCGTGCTGACCAACGCTTTTCACTCTCATTTTGTTTCTGAGAGCACAGATGCACAGTCAATCCAAGATGGAGCACTTTGCCCAGACCATCAGCCCCTCAGTACATTTGGAAGAACAAACTGTAATAGCCTCAGCCATAATTCCCATGAAGCATTTTCAGGCCTGTGAGGAGATCTGTTCCTGCCAAAGCGGTGCGGAACAGGAGGCCGGGGGTTCGGGGGGAGATATCCAAGTGCTCGAGTGAAGACAGTGACAAATTCAAGCTTTACTGTGACTTCAGGCCTGGCGCAACACGACACTGGCCACAGACACAGGACGAGGCCCTTAAAGAGGACTTATTATGCTCTTGATTGTTTTCTGGCTCTACTAGAGCAGGTTTTCCTGCTTGAATGTTGATTATTTCCCCATATTCTCCATTGTTGTGGCTCCTCTCTTCCCAGTCTGTCAGTAACGCTCCGTTTAGTTCCTGTCTCTATGAAGCCCCTCCTTTTGAAAGCACACTGTGCTCTGATTGGTCGGCTGGAGCAGTGTGTTGTGATTGGTCAAGCGCTTCGAGTGTGTGGGAAATGTCCCGCCCCTTACCATAACCGGCAGTTTCAACACACTACTAACTAACTCAACCAGGCCCCGCCCCTTTATTCTGCGTATTATTTATTTAAATGAGGAATATTGTGATGTGTTGGTTCCCAGAAGAACGAGTGCATAAAGTGTGCAACATCAAGTTTAACATTTTTTTTTTTTCTTCTCACTATTTATACTATAAAACTGCATAGTGAATAAGTAAGCAGTTCAGGACACATCAAACTGTAGTATGCTTTATTGTTGTCACATGACTTAATTTAATTTGACATCCAGTTAGCATCTTAGTAATATTATAATTTCTGAAATAGCAACTGCATATCATATGATATACACTGTTACCAACGCAAATGTGAATGTGAAACGTTGCGCAATATTTAAATGTTTAAAAACAAGTATGCAAAGGTTTAATATGTACTGCTTATGCTGTGTTTACTTTGGCAAATAGCATCCAATATTTTTTATATTTCAATTTGTTTTTATTCAAAACGTAAAATGTGCAAAAATCAGAAAAGTCCTTATACGCCACTTGATCAAATAACAGTTAATATCATGTCTGGTTTATTTATCAAATTAAGAGCATTGTATTATGGGATTTGGCTCTCACATAGAGTGATCTGGTTGTAGGAGGAGAGCGGGGTAAGATGAGCCAGTGGGTAAGTTGACCCACCCCTCTTTATCTTGGCAATATATTTAGGAATCACCCATCATTTCTGCCAGACTGTGAAAAGGAGAAGCACATGGGAGGAGTGGAAGGAAGAAAAAAAAAACATTTTAAAAACATTATTGTGTTTTTGGCTTGTAAAAGTAAAACTATAGTATAACTGTTGCATCAGCAAATTTATCCAGGTCTAAAAATATTTATGATCCACATTGGTGATTTAACAATGTATAAAACCATGCAAATCATTTAGCTAAATATTAGGCTATATTGGTTAGCTAGAAAATGTTGTCCAAAATGCCAGCTATGGGGAAAAGTGAGCCAAATGCTGTGGGGTAAATTGAGCCAGCGTTTTAACTATGCACTGTAGTGGAGTTAAATCTGAAGTATAAACTGCTATAATTTCAATGCAATATTACGCAACTGCTTTAGTTTATTTTCGTTTGAGGAACAATAAGTACACCAAATCCTTCTCTAATAATCAGAAGTCAGAAGATGCTTAATAATATACAGTATATCTTTCCATCTGTAGTCCCTATAATGCTATATTTGACATTGCAGAAAAACTACCATGCCAAGAACCTTTTGACTAAAATGTTTATGTTTACATTTATTCATTCATTCTAATTCTACTCAACAAACTGTTTAGTCTGTGTTTTTGGGAAGGTTACAACTTTGGTGTTCAATATATTGTTTCAGAAATGCAAACAATTAAAGATATTGAATTAATCCAATGAACTTTTTCATTGGATTGGATTATTACATTTGTTTTTAAAATAGGTAAATTATCTTTACAACGTCACCTGGGTTTGGGTTAGATGGTCACTCACCCACTGACTCGGATCAACTTACCCCTAACCTGGGGTAAATTGAGCCACAAGAACACTTTTTTTATAAGGAGCCATATTTTTGTCATAGATGCATTCTAATGATTTAACATGATAGGAAACATTCTGAAATTACTTTCATTGTACTTCTGCCTCATTTTCTCTTATCTTGAGGACCACATATGTTTAAAAAATGGCTCATCTTACCCCGCTATCCCCTATATATTGCCTATTTTAGCAAGGTCATTGCATGCATGCAGAATATCCACATACAAAAATAACATAATCTGAGCATATCTGAACATTTAAAAAAAACTGCATGCATCTCTAAAGAATTAAGTGGTTTATTTGAAACCTTTCATTGCTCGTGAGCCATTGGTGAAATTTCCTTTTCTCCAGCTCATTGAATAGTGCTGTGAACGGCTGGATAAAGAGATACGGTATCTGTTGTAATGGCAGCAGAGCGCTGTACACTTCCTCCTCGGGAGGAAACGCTGGTTGTAAATGTCGTCTGTTGACATGTGTTGCTAACACAACGTTTAGTGCTGGGCAGTGGTCAACTTTGATCCTTTATCACAAGACAACCAGACCCAAACACCCTACAATTACTGCAGAGCCAGCCGGACCGGACAGAAGCCCTCGCAGCCTCAACAGGAAGCACAATCGCTGAAACAATGAACGAGTGCAGCCAGGAACACCACAGCCTCCTGCTGCTCTCAGACACACATCCACTGAAAACTACCAGCAATCGTTCCAGAGTCACAGAATATCCCTGTCAAATATGACTGGATAAAATATTAAACTTACTTTTTTTATTTCAATATCACAGTTAATTAAATATGAGTGAATTTCTATATGATTTGAGATGTTGCCATTTTTATGACAATTAAGAAATATTCCATTTGTTACAAAATATTTCAAATAAAAAAAAAAAAGTTTGTGAATATTGTTTTAACTGATCATTTATTTATAGATTTTGTTAGTCTTTTGTAAATACTATTAAAAAAAAACAAATGCCACTCCCTCAATGACATCATCGTCCAGGAAGTGACATCCTTTTGGAGGGAAAGCAACAGTACTATGGAGCATAAGCAATGGATTTGACTATTTACTGTGATATTTTGTGGTGTTAGTTGGTTTGTGTTAGGGATGCACAATATATCGGTCACCATATGAATGGCCGATATACACTATATTGCCAAAAGCTCTCAGGAGCTCAGTGAACTCAAGCGTGGTACCGTGATAGGTTGCCGCCTGTGCAATAAGTCCATTCCCGAAGTGGTAGGCCACGTAAAATCACAGAGCGGGGTCAGCGCATGCTGAGGGTCACAGTGCACAGAAGTCACCAACTTTCTGCAGAGTCAATAGCTACAGACCTCCAAACTTCTGTGGCCTTCAGATGAGCTCAAGAACAGTGCAGAGAGAGCTTCATGGAATGGGTTTCCATGGCCGAGCAGCTCATCCAAGCCTTACATCACCAAGTGCAATGCAAAGCGTGGGATGCAGTGGAGTAAAGCACGCCGCCACTGGACTCTAGAGCAGTGGAGACGTGTTCTCTGGAGTGACCAATCACGCTTCTCTGTCTGACAATCCCATGGACGAGTCTGGGTTTGGCGGTTGCCAGGAGAACGGGACTTGCCTGACTGCATTGTGCCAAGTGTAAAGTTTGGTGGAGGGGGGATTATGGGGTGGGGTTGTTTTTCAGGGGTTGGGCTCGGCCCCTTAGTTCCAGTGAAAGGAACTCTTAATGCTTCAGCAGACCAAGACATTTTGGACAATTTCATGCTCTCAACTTTGTGGGAACAGTTTGGGGACGGCCCCTTCCTGTCCCAACATGACTGCGCTCCAGTGCACAAAGCTTCGGTCCATAAAGACATGGATGAGCGAGTTTGGTGTGGAGGAACTTGACTGGCCTGCACAGAGTCCTGACCTCATCCCGATAGAACACCTTTGGGATGAATTAGAGCGGAGACTGCGAGCCAGGCCTTTTCGATAACAATATATCTTGAAGCCGATTAATAATGTATTATTTCCTTCAGATGTGACTGTTCATCATGACGGGTTTGAATTGCTTGAAATATGATTGGAATCACTTCAAAAGAGGAAAATACAGTTCAGAGCAACATGAGCAGCGCAAGTCCGTCATATAGACTACATAAAATTATAATGATCATAATTGTGTGTTTGGGACATGGCCTTTAATGCTGAGGCTTTTGTTTTTGTCATCAGGCTCTCAAAAATTATATAAAAATTTGGATTTAGATTTATCGGCCAAATATATTGGTTATCGGCAAAATGTTCATATCGGTGCACTGATACTAACTTCATGATTATATTTAGCTCTTTATTTCCATCTTTTTCTACTGTCATTTTTGCAAACAATTAAGTTCTAATGAATAAAGTTTAAGCAGTGGCGTGCACTTTAATCCCTGCCAAATGCTTTCGTAGATTACGAGCATATTTTTATATTCTATTCAGTTGGTTCTGAATTAGAGGAATGATCTAATGATTTAATTTTGGTCTAAGATCTGCTGTATTCCAACAGAAGACAAACAGTCAAGGGTTTATATTGTTGGAGGTTCACCAGCTGGCTGGATATCTTCATTGTTGTGCTTTGACAAGAAGAATATGGAAGGAATTGTTTTTTTGTTTTGTTTTGTGTTTTTGACGAAAGAGAGGTTTGAGATGTCCAGAAAGAAGCCGGGGTGAAAAAGTAGTATAACTGCGACACGAGACTGTTCAGAAGATCATATCTGAGTTTATTGATTGATTAGAGCTTGATTGTTTACAAAAATGAATGGGGGTTGGGGGGTTAAAGTTAGGATCAAACTGAACTATTTATTTTTCAAAAATGAAAATGATTCAGTTCATTTATTCATATTCTTTCATTGTAAATTAGGAGCCACATCAATTTTGTGCTTTTTATCCATGTCTGTTGGCTTGAGATCATCTGCATGATACTGTATTCCTGAAAGCTGACACCCACTTTTCATCCAATCAATTCCTGATGGAATAAATCACGTCATTTTTTCATTTAAATCCTGTTTTGTTAGGAAATATGTCAAATTGTGGAAATAAAATGGATTGTAAATGCCATTTGATATTAAAAACAAAATCCTCTCCCTCATTGACATCATCGTCCAGGAAGTGACATCATTTTGGAGGGAAAAGAACGGTGTTAGTGAGTATAAGCAATGGATTTGACTATTTACTGTGATATTTTGTGGTGTTAAAATGGATTGTAAATGCCATTTAATATTGAGAGAAGGAAAAATAGTCATAAAAGTAAACTATGACCTTTTTTTAACACCATAAGCTCTCCTCAGGGAAAAAAAAGTACAGTGATTTTAAAAAAGTGTATATGAGTGAGAGCTTCAAACTTCACTTTAACTGCAGAAATGAGCTGGTAAATGCCACTGGTCATAATGTGGGCGCAACAGAACGCACTGACCAATCAATACGCTTCACATTTTACCCAGTCGCCACCGTTTGCTCTTTTGGAAAAAAAAGTATTTCCATATGAGGGCTTTGAAGGCCACCTTTTGAACCTTCACATTCTCAAGATTTTCAGATCTCACTTTTCAATTATGCATGCTTTAACCTTTCATGCTCTCCTGTGCAAATCAGTGTCAGTTCTCTGTAATCTGTTTCTTACACAATCTGAGGGCTTTAAAACTATTCATTGCATTAAATAAAGCTTGAGTAGATAACGCAGACCCGACCACGTCTGGCCCTGGTTATCAATCATGAGTGGGCCTACAGAACACAGAACGTAATATGATCAAACCTGAACCTCGTCCTCCACGCCGGTGTTTGTGTGTAATCTATTGAAGAGGATAATGTGCTGTTTTACCACACTGTCGCAGTAAAAGCATGTCGGTGCTCTGTGCATCAGTCGTGTGTAGAAATCCTGTAGGATGAACACACCAGGCGTGTCAGATGATTCGATCCGCTGTTTCGATTTAAGCTCTCATATGCACAAATAAACAAAACATGAATTTATTGTGCTATTATATGGTTGCTAGGGAGGTTATAGGGCATTGCTAGGTGGTTTATATTGTGTTCTAGGTGGTTACTAGGGTGTGAGTGGTTTTTATTATGACACAATGTGGTTTAATTGACCTTATTCAGAGCAGCGCCATGTAGTGTTGTAGTCAAGACCACCTAATCCAAGACCAAATCGAGACTAAGACCATAAACCAGCACCCCTTAAATTAATAAAGATCCACATTACCGCCTGAGAAATTACTTATTTTTAATTAATGATAATAGTTAGAATAAGACACTATATAGAGCTGTTAATAGAGCTGTCAAATGAAATCATTAAAAACAAAAATCATCTTTACACTGCAGAGGTGGCACAGAAGATGCATCTGAATTGGTAAATTACAAATGCATAAATAATGTTGAGAATAATGTTTTAATTTTTCATTATTGAATGTTTGTATAAAAGCAATATCATGTTTGCAGTCATGCTCAAGTTTGTGAAAACAGCTCTCTTGCTCTTGTGATATTGCTTAATTATATCACAGGTTTAATATAAAAATCCAGATCTCATACAAATACTTTTTTGCCACAATATCTTGAATCTTGTGAGCATTTGTAATAATTCTGGTGACATTTTTGACACAATACCTCACTCATTTATGAACCGGCACAATAAATAAATCAAATTAATAATAAGTTATTAATTGCATCTGAAGCAGTACGTTTTACATCCAATCACATTTATGATGTTAATAAATAAATCAGACAATGCACTGGCAATTTAGTGATATCCCAGCAGTCCTGAAACAAAATCCTCTCGTCCTCTAAGTCTGAGTCAGAGACAAGACCGAGTACAAATGCAGTCGAGGCCAAGACAAGACCAAGACCTTCAATAAATGGTCTTAAGACCGGTCTCGAGTACTACAACACTAGTGCCATGACAGAATGAGCACTAGATCCGGAGATCCGCTGTATAAAAAGCTCAGAGATCACTTAATTTTCCACAGCTCATGTTATCTGGAATTTTTTTGCCTACTGAAATGTCTTGGAAAGATATTTTTGCAGGTTTCGTCGGCAGAACAATCCAAAAAACACATGAAATAACTGTACAACCCACTGAAGAGATGTATGTTTATCCCTCACAGCCTCGCTTTCATTCCTGTTAAAACTCAAAGATGGCACTGCTGTGAAGAATGCTTCATTCACACTGCCTCTAGATAGTTGTTTCTTTAATAGTTTATTTTTTATATAAAACCCCTGATATTTTTTATTTATGTAAGAGCCATTTGTAAATTGAATGTGTCTGGCTTCCGGAGTGGACCCTTTTCTCATTTCCGGTGTCATGAGAAATCAATTCCCCCCAGGAATCGGGTCTCCTTTAGGACCCCAAGTGGGCTTTTAATGGGTAGTATTTTTAACGCCTGATTACACAGTTGGGTAACGTTCAATAGCAGTAAATGAGAGACTACATTACATATTTTTGTGTTTCCATTTGCTCAAATAACAAAAGACAAACTCCACAATAGTGTTTTCACAACTTTCAAAAAGAGAAAAAAATAGAGATTGATAACGGCAGTCAGAAGAGAGAAAGACGTTAATAAAGCAGTGTAGACGTCACTTTGTAGGCCAATTAGCATCACACTGGTACCCTCGATAACCAAGCGGCAACCTCCCGCGTTCTCTCTTGAAACCAACATGGAAACGACTTAAACTGCAATTCATTGACTGGGCGCTAGAGACCGGCTCCAGAAGGGAGTCAAATCTGTATCTCCCCCATGTTAAAATGCCCAACTTTACAGCAGCCTGTTACAAAAAGCGGCTTTGGTCTATATGACTAATTTTGCCCTTCATGACAACTGTGAGAGGGTGAATTTTTTTATAACTCAGGCATTTAAATTATATTAAGCTTTAAAGTTCTGAATAATTAAAGGCGTGGCCACTTGAGTGACAGGTGGATTGCCTCTGTTGGTTTCAGCAACCAGGCACCTCAGCTCCATCCACGTCCCGCCTCTTTGCCAATTTTCGGTTATGTGAGAGTGAGGCATGGTGACGCACTGCCAAGATGGCAACGGCTGGCTCTGCCCACTTTGGGCTTCAAAAATGCTCTTCAGAAACCTACGGGTGACGTCACGGACACTATATCCATTGTTTTATACAGTCTATGATAAAAACCCAATAGGATTTTCCCATAGGCTTTTGGATTATCGCAAGAAAACAAGCTCTGTGATCAATACGTTTTGTCCATTAAGATAATTCAAAATGAACACAACTTCTATGAATTTTGAAGCCTAAATGCAGTCGCTAGAAGAAAAATCTATTATCCGGAAGTGCTAAAATGCTCTCGCTTCTGTGTTTTGGCCTACAAAGTGATGTCATACCTGCACCAATCTATTTGTCTGTCACTCCCACAGCCGCTGTACCAGAGACACACGTTCACCAAAAAAAAAAAAAAAAAAAAAAAGACAGAAAAACACCCTCACAGCAGTGTTAACAAATTATGTAGAAGGTCAATTATCAGAAAGTGTCCCACTTTACCTGTATTCACCCTACATAAATAAATAAAATATGAAAATATGAAGAAGGAAAAAAATGCAGGATTTACAATGTTGATGACCATTAAAGTGTTTATTTAGTGTTTACCCAAAAATTTTAATTAGCCCATGATTTACTCTCCCTCAAGTCATCCTAGGTGTATATGACATTCTTCTTTCAGACGAACACAATCAGAGTTATATTAAAAAAAAGTGAGGCCTTTATTAACCCCCGGAGCTGTGTGGAGCATTTTTATAATGGATGGATGCACTTTCATGATGGATGGATGCACTTTTATGATGGATGGGTGCACTTTTATGATAGATAGATGCACTTTTATAATGGATGGATGCACTTTTATGATGGATGGATGCACTTTTATGATGGATAGATGCACTTTTATAATGGATGGATGCACTTTTATGATGATGGATGGACTTTTATGATGATAGATGCACTTTTATAATGGCTGGATGCACTTTTATGATGATAGATGCACTTTTATAATGGCTGGATGCACTTTTATGATGATAGATGCACTTTTATAATGGCTGGATGCACTTTCATGATGATGGATGCACTTTTATGATGATGGATGGACTTTTATGATGATAGATGCACTTTTATGATGGATAGATGCACTTTTATGATGGATGGATGCACTTTTATGATGATGGATGCACTTTTATGATGGACGGATGCACTTTTATGATGATAGATGCACTTTTATAATGGATGGATGCAGTTTTATGATGATAGATGCACTTTTATAATGATGGATGCACTTTTATGATGATGGATGGACTTTTATGACGATAGATGCACTTTTACAATGGATAGATGCACTTTTATAATGGATAGATGCACTTTTATGATGATGGATGCACTTTTATGATGATAGATGCACTTTTATGATGGATGGATGCACTTTTATGATGGATGGAGGCAGTTTTATGATGATAGATGCACTTTCATGATGGATGGATGCACTTTTATGATGTATAGATGCACTTTTATGATGGATGCCATTCACTGCCATTATAAAGCTGCCACAACATTTTTTAATATAGCTCTGATTGTATTCGTCTGAAAGAAGATTGTCATACACACCTAAAATGACTTTAGGTTGAGTAAATCATGGGGTAATTTTCATTTTTGGGTGAACTGTCCCTTTAAAACGCGTCATCACAATGTGAAAGGGGTCCGTTATTTTAGCTGTACTAAACGTCTTACTTCCGCGTTGAAAATAAGGTGGATAAACACCCGAAGCGTTTCAAGTAAATCATATTAACACACATATTAATAATCCCTTCTGTATGTGTGTATGTATGTGTGTGTTGCAGCAGGATTTCGTGGGGTACCGTCTTCTTATGTCTCATCACACACACACTAAAACCCGGGATTTTCGCGGGCCGGGAGGTGTGTGGGGGGCGTATGGGATTAAATTAGGCACACAGGGGATTATGGGAACCATAGGACAGACAGAGCAGGCAGTGATAGTATACCACCACAGCTCACCTGAGCGAGTGTCCTTGAGAGATATAGGATTCCATAATCCCTGCGTCTCCCCCGGGAACGCCGGGAATGCGCCGTGAATTCGTGCATCAGGCTTACGGTCACAGTCGCTCACTCCACTCCAGTCTATGGATTTGCTGTATGTGCACCTACATACACACATGGAGTGACTGACAGGTGAGTAAATACATAGTTATGAGAAGGGGAGGTTAGTCTGTATGTTGGAATAATTCCCTGGCTTTATGCAACTTCCAGGATACTTTTATTTTTTCCATTTCAATTATATTTTCCAAAGTTTTCCATGTGGCATCATATCTCTGAAATCATGGTGTTTAGTTTGGTTTTGCCTGTTAATTAACCTAGTTTCCTACTGTGTGCCAGTTGGTTCCCATAGTTACTGATCAGTTTCACCTGGGTTTCATTTAGCTCCCTTTGTATGCGTTGACGTCACTTTCCCGCTGGAACACGCCCCCTCAACCGAACTAAATTGCAAAAGCGCGGGATTTAATATGGGAAACTGCGAAGTAAAGCAAAGTTATTAGTTTAAACTAAAGGTTGGACTCAATATAGTGTTACTTACAATTTATCAAATATCCATGGATATTGATATGCAGCCTGGAATCATGTTTCCTGACATTTAGCCTATATGAGCCTGATTTCTACGCCAAGGAACTACATTAAGCAAATTTGCTTTATATAATGAATGTTTTATATAAATACAATATAAGTATAAATCCAGGTGAACACTTATATCAATGTTGTATAGTTTCACATTGTCCTGTCTGTTTATTTAAAAACATCCAGTTATGCAGAATATAAAATGGTACATTTAATTGATGAGTTGTCAATACAGTTTATAACAATAGAATTTTTAGGGTATGATTTTACCCTAAAATTCAACATACTGACAAATGATAAAGCGCATATGTTCTATATATAAGCCATGAGTTTTCCTAAGTTCCTTGTCCAGGATTTAATGTTATGCTAGTAGTTTTGATGTACACTCACCTAAAGGATTATTAGGACCACCATACTAATACTGTGTTTGACCCCCTTTCGCCTTCAGAACTGCCTTAATTCTACGTGGCATTGATTCAACAAGGTGCTGAAAGCATTCTTTAGAACTGTTGGCCCATATTGATAGGATAGCATCTTGCAGTTGATGGAGATTTGTGGGATGCACATCCAGGGCACGAAGCTCCCGTTCCACCACATCCCAAAGATGCTCTATTGGGTTGAGATCTGGTGACTGTGGGGGCCATTTTAATACAGTGAACTCATTGTCATGTTCAAGAAACCAATTTGAAATGATTCGAGCTTTGTGACATGGTGCATTATCCTGCTGGAAGTAGCCATCAGAGAATGGGTACATGGTGGTCATAAAGGGATGGACATGGTCAGAAACAATGCTCAGGTAGGCCGTGGCATTTAAACGATGCCCAATTGGCACTAAGGGGCCTAAAGTGTGCCAAGAAAACATCCCCCACACCATTACACCACCACCACCAGCCTGCACAGTGGTAACAAGGCATGATGGATCCATGTTCTCATTCTGTTTACGCCAAATTCTTACTCTACCATCTGAATGTCTCAACAGAAATCGAGACTCATCAGACCAGGCAACATTTTTCCAGTCTTCAACTGTCCAATTTTGGTGAGCTCGTGCAAATTGTAGCCTCTTTTTCCTATTTGTAGTGGAGATGAGTGGTACCCGGTGGGGTCTTCTGCTGTTGTAGCCCATCCGCCTCAAGGTTGTGCGTGTTGTGGCTTCACAAATGCTTTGCTGCATACCTCGGTTGTAACAAGTGGTTATTTCAGTCAAAGTTGCTCTTCTATCAGCTTGAATCAGTCGGCCCATTCTCCTCTGACCTCTAGCATCAACAAGGCATTTTCGCCCCACAGGACTGCCGCATACTGGATGTTTTTCCCTTTTCACACCATTCTTTGTAAACCCTAGAAATGGTTGTGTGTGAAAATCCCAGTAACTGAGCAGATTGTGAAATACTCAGACCGGCCCGTCTGGCACCAACAACCATGCCACGCTCAAAATTGCTTAAATCACCTTTCTTTCCCATTCTGACATTCAGTTTGGAGTTCAGGAGATTGTCTTGACCAGGACCACACCCCTAAATGCATTGAAGCAACTGCCATGTGATTGGTTGATTAGATAATTGCATTAATGAGAAATTGAACAGGTGTTCCTAATAATCCTTTAGGTGATTGTATTTGCTATTTGTGTTAATTAAATGTTAGTTATTGTATCTTCGTTTCTTAGATAAGATGGGAGAGCGAGGCACAACCTAAAGCTTTTTGACTTTCTCAGTTTGTGTAACTCCACTTGGGGTTCAGAGTATTTATTTTTTCCCACATTAATTTCCCACATGTCTAGTACAATGATGTGGTTTTGTTTCATTAATACAGTGTGTACTTTTTTCTTGATTTACCCCGAAAGAATATAAGTGAAATGTGACAACATGCCCCATGTGAGGGATACATTATAACATGTGAGGGGTACATTATAACATGTGAGGGGTACATTATAACATGTGAGGGATACATTATAACATGTGAGGGGTACATTATAATATGTGAGGGGTACATTATAGCATGTGAGGGATACATTGTAACATGTGAGGGATACATTGTAACATGTGAGGGGTACATTATAACATGTGAGGGGTACATTATAACATGTGAGGGGAACATGTGAGGGGTACATGTGAGGGATACATTGTAACATGTGAGGGATACATTGTAACATGTGAGGGATACAGTGTAACATGTGAGGGATACATTATAACGTGAGGGATACATTATAACATGTGAGGGATACATTATAACATGTGAGGGGTACATTATAACATGTGAGGGATACATGTGAGGGGTACATTATAACGTGAGGGGTACATTATAACATGTGAGGGATACATTATAACGTGAGGGGTACATTATAACATGTGAGGGATACATTATAACATGTGAGGGGTACATTATAACATGTGAGGGGTACATTATAACATGTGAGGGATACATGTGAGGGGTACATTATAACATGTGAGGGTACATTATAACATGTGAAGGGTACATGTGTGGGGTACATTGTAATATCACCAAATAACAGATTAAAATGTTATCTGATATAATAAAAAATATATACAAGACAAACTAAAATATTTTGTCAATAAAATACAATTATTAACTTTTTCAAAATAAAATAGTGGCATTTTTAATCATTAAAAATATGCAAATTTTTGAGTTTGCCAACAAACACATCGCTAAACACAGCTATACAGCATAGTTCAAAACATAATAATAATTAAGCATTTCTTAAGACTGATTCTCTGTCATTATTCACCCTTTTCTCATGGTTTCTCAATAGAATTCATAAAAGTATAGAATATAATATCATAGTTCTAATAGGGGCTCATTGTGACAACATGCCCCACCGGCACAACTGGGATTTAACTGCGGCTCGTGCCTTCAGCTGATTAGATCAGCATTAAAGAACATCTCAACTGTTAAATAACAGATATAAGATTACAATAATATCAGATTTGTCTTATTTTAAATAAACACAAAAACAGAGACGAAAAATTAACTTAAGAAATGTACTTTTGCTATGGTTAAATAAATGTTCAGCAATATCTCGCAAAGATTTCTTAATTTTGGCACATTTTTTTCTCTAAATAATGTTGATATGGCAACTAGTAAATACACAAAGTTTGGTCATCCTGGCATGTGTGGAAAGTGTTAAACCATGCGTGTTACAACTAACCCCGCGTTAGGTTGTGCCCCGTGCTCCCCTACATTACTGCATAACATATCTGTTCCCTACAGAAGCTTGATTCTGCCACAGAATAAAATGTAATTACAATTTGCAAGTTTATATCTCACAATTCTGAATTTATAACACTCAATTGTGAGTTATAAAGTCAGAATTGTGAGATAAAATCCCTCAGAATTGTAACTTTATAACTTGTAATTGGTGAAGAATAAAAAAAAAATGCGGGAAACGTGCTGGGATCCGCAACAGACTGAGAAAAAGGGCATTCAGCCCACCTCTCCCGAGCGTCCTGCTCGCAAATGTCCAATCCTTGGAGAATAAGATGGACGATCTTAGAGCCAGGATAAGTTTTCAACGGGACATGAGAGACATCTATTGTTTGTCCGAAACATCACGCCCGCGGTCCCGGACACAGCTGTGACGCCGTCTGAGAACTTCTCTGTTTTTCGGATGGACAGAACAGCCGAGGCCGGTAAATTCAAAGGCGGTGGAGTATGCTTCATGATCAACAAGAAATGGTGCGATCCCAGGAACATCTCCATTCTTTCGCGATCCTGCTCGGCTCATCTGGAACATTTAACAATCATCTGCCGCCCATTCTATCTGCCGAGGGAGTTTTCCTCGGTCATCGCCACTGCCGTTTACATTCAACCACAGGCAGACACAGGGCTGGCTTTATCTGGCCTTCATGATGATACCAGCGGCTTCATAAACAAACACCCCGATGCTGCTTTCATCGTCGCAGGCGATTTTTAACAAAGCAAACCTAAAGAAAGTCTTGCCAAACTTTCACCAGCACGTCTCCTGTCATACACGAGGAACAAACACACTGGATCATTGCTACTCTCCGTTTAAGAACGCCTATAAAGCTCGTTCACTACCAGCTTTTGGCAAATCAGATCATGCCGCCATTTTCCTCACACCTGAATACAGACAAAGGCTCGTTCAGGAACCCCCGGTGAGGCGGGAAGTTAAACGTTGGTCACCCCATTCAGAGACCGCGCTTCAGGCAGCTCTTGATGATGTCGACTGGGACATGTTCCGAGCGAGTTCATCTGACGTCAGCGAGTTCACAGATGTGGCGCTTTGCTTCATCAACACGCTTACAGAGCAAGCCACACATACAATAACAATAACGTCCTTCTCAAATCAGAAACCGTGGGTGGACAATTCAGTCCGCGCTGCAGTGAACACACCCACTGCCGCTTACAATGCCGGTCTCCTAACGGGGAATATGAATAACTATAAATCATCCTGCTATGCTCTCTGACGCGCAGTTAAAGCCACAAAGCTCCGTTATAAGGATCGAGTGGAGTCTCATTTCCAACTCAACGACTCCCGGCACATGTGGCAGGGACTGAGGACCATCTGTGCCTTTGGATCTAAATCCTCTGCAGAGGTGAGTGCTGATCCGTTGCTTGTGAACGAGTTAAACTCTTTCTACGCTCGCTTTGATTGTAATCGCGGCAGCACGACTCCGCCAAGTGACGCGTCAGAGGGAATTACTCAGAGCAGCAACAACCATGTGCAACAACCATGTCTCGTAGGATGAAGTTCGGAGGGCACTCAAGCGCGTGGACGTCAGGAAAGCTGCCGTGCTGGATGGTATTTCAGGTCGTGTTCTGCAGTCCTGTGCTGATCAGCTCGCCGGGTTGTTTACATCTATCTTTAATGAGTCCCTCCCTACATCTGTGGTCCCCACCTCCTTCAAAAAATCCACCATCATCCCTGTCCCTAAGAACAGTAAACCCTCTTGCCTAAATGACTATCGTCCAGTGGCTCTCACGTCTATAGTCATGAAGGTCTTTGAGAGACTCATTAAAAACACCATTTGCTCCTTCATTCCTGACACTTTGAACCCTCTTCAGTTTGCTATCGTCCCAATAGATCGACTGAAGATGCCATCTCTCATGTCCTCCACTCCTCCCTCACTCACATCGACAGCAAAAGTGGGAACTACGTAAGGCTGCTATTCATTGACTATAGCTCAGCCTTTAACACCATAGTTCCCATGAAGCTAACCTCCAAACTCCTGGATCTCGGCCTGAAATCTTCTCTCTGACACTGGATTGAGGACTTCCTCACTGGCAGGCCTCAGGTGGTGAGAATAGGCCAGTCTACCTCCACCTCCATCTCCATCTCCCTGAGTGTGGGAGCTCCACAGGGCTGTGTCCTGAGCCCCCTGCTCTACTCTCTCTACACGCATGACTGTTTGTCCACACACAGCTCCACCTCTATCATCAAATTTGCTGATGATACTGTTGTCCTGGGCCTCATTTCCAACAACAATGAGACCGCATACTTGGACGAGGTGGAGCATCTATCATTAAGACTGTTAAACTAAGATCCAGTTTAACACATTTTTACCTAAGTTTTCCTTCAAATCAGTGCATAAAGAACACTTATAATTTTATACTTATAGTCTTATAATCTTAAAATGATTGAATAAATCATAGGTTCCCGGATTTTTAAGTCCTGTTAAATACGGATGCACCGATATGAACATTTTGGCTGATACCGATAATTCTTTATATTTGAAAGCCGATAACCGATATATAATCAAAATTTTTATGTGATTTTTGAGAGCCTGATTACAAAAACAAAAGTGTCAGCATTAAAAGCCATGTCCCAAACACACAATTATGATGTTCTTGTTATAATTTTATGTAGTCTATATGACAGACTTGCACTGCATGTTTCCTCAACTGAAGGAAATAATACATTTTCTGTTCAATAACGATAACATTAAAAATGAACATTTATCGGCCGATACCGATAACTGATACCATGTTCAAATGCATTCCTGCAGAATTATGGTGAATTTTCTAAGTATGGGGAGTTTGTAAGTATAATGAGCGCTCATATCTGTAAAAAAAAAAAAGAAAAAAAGGGAAAAAAATTCTAAGGTGCCCTTTAAGTTCATTAATTTTACTATTGACCCTGCAATCTAAAAATGTCATCCTCCTCAACCTCCCCATGAGGGGAATTTGTCTGTGGTTGGCAAATTTGACTTTTCTTTTTTCCCCTTTCGATACAGAACTAGCCTTGGCGTTCTCCCCTGGGCGTTGAGGAAACTTTCAGGCTGATTCGTCTGCTGGTGTTTGAAGCCATCGGCCCTCGTTCCCATCGCCGGGCTTCAAAGACGATCTCGCCACAGATGCACTGTTAACCTGGAGATTTAAACAAGGTCTTTGCAAGTTCTTCTTATATCTAAAACATCTATCAGCATGTGATACATTGCACCAGGGTATTTGTGACCTTTTCTCTGGAGATGAAAGGCCCATCGCACGCTTTCATCTAAAGTAGCTGCGCTCTCAAGATTTGAAGCCACTGTCGCGTCGTATTTTTGAGTCTCTGGACAGGCGAGTGACGTCCTAACATCTCGACTTTAAAGCCAAATGAAAATGTCACTCATAGGAACAAATGCTGTCCATAACGTTTTCATAAATGTCACTGCAGAGGAAGAGGGAAATAATGCAGGACAATTAACTGACTTGGATTAATAATATCCTTTCTGTAAACATGCATTATATTCACTAGATATTTACATTTTCTGAAGGAAAAACTAATTGACATGAAGTTTTTGAAAGAGTTTCTTCTGCTCACTAAGGCTGCGTTTATTTGATCATAAATACAGTAAAAATAGTGAAATATTCTTCCAGTGTAGATCAGCTGTTTTCCATGTGAATATACAGTAAAGTGTGATTTATTCCTGTGATCAAAGCTGAATTTATCATCATTACTCCAGTCTTCAGTGTCACATGATCCTTCACTGATCATTCTGAGGATCTGATGATCAGCACACATTTATGATTGAAAACAGTTGTGCTGCTTCATATTTCTGTGGAAACTGTGATACTTCAGGATTATTTGATAGAATATATTAGAGAAAGCATATAGAATTTATTTTTAATGGAAATTTCAAAAGAAAATAATTTATTTGAAATAGAATCTTTTGTGAAAAACTCTTAATTCTGAGGGGGAAAAAATATATGTGAGTTTATATCTCACAATTCTGACTTTCTCACGCAATTGTGAGTTTATATTTCTGGATTTGGATTATATTCTGGATTGTAATTCTGAGTAAAAAAATCTGAATTGTGAGATGAAGTCACAATTATCTATTAAATTGTTTTATTCCGTGGCGGAAACAAGCTTCCATAGATTACTTTTGGACTGACTATTCCCTGCTCTTTTTTTCACAATTTTTACTGTAGTTCACATTTACTGTCCAGTTTAACAAAATTTTACCTGTTAATTTTCCCTAGAATCTGTGCATAAAGAACAGAGATAAACTGACTTAAAATCTTAAAATGATTTAATAAAGCATAGGTAATCTATGATGAATGACATAAATATTAAAGGAATATTAAAATGTCACACAAAGGAACAATGCTAAACAATAGGAACTATAACATTTTCTTTATACCATTATTATTGTGGTATCATATTTTTCAAATTTACTAAGTCCCGTTAAATACAGATGCACCGACATGAACATTTTGATACGATACGATAACCGATAATTAAATAATAAATATAATTAAACAATAACCGATATATTGGCGGATAAATCTAAATCTATTTATACAAAATCTCAGCATTAAAAGCCATGTCCCAAACACAGAATTATGATGTTCTCATTGTAATTTTATGTAGTCTATATGACAGACTTGCGCTGCACATTATAAATGTCTTTATAAATGTCACTTTTGATCAATTTAATGAGTCCTTGCTGAATAAAAGTATTAATTTGTTTAAAAACAAATTTTACTGACCCCAAACTTTTGTGTGTGTGTGTGTATGTATGTATGTATGTGTGTATGTGTGTGTGTGTATATATATATATATATATATATATATATATATATATATATATATATATATATATATATATATATATATATATATATATATATATATATATATATATATATATATATATATATATATAACTCACACTAAAAGGATTATTAGGAACACCATACTAATACTGTGTTTGACCCCTTTCGCCTTCAGAACTGCCTTAATTCTACGTGGCATTGATTCAACAAGGTGCTGAAAGCATTCTTTAGAAATGTTGGCCCATATTGATAGGATAGCATCTTGCAGTTGATGGAGATTTGTGGGATGCACATCCAGGGCACGCAGCTCCCGTTCCACCACATCCCAAAGATGCTCTATTGGGTTGAGATCTGGTGAGTGTGGGGGCCATTTTAGTACAGTGAACTCATTGTCATGTTCAAGAAACCAATTTGAAATGATTCAAGCTTTGTGACATGGTGCATTATCCTGCTGGAAGTAGCCATCAGAGAATGGGTACATGGTGGTCATAAAGGGATGGACATGGTCAGAAACAATGCTCAGGTAGGCCGTGGCATTTAAACGATGCCCACTTGGCACTAAGGGGCCTAAAGTGTGCCAAAAAAAACATCCCCTACACCATTACACCACCACCACCAGCCTGCACAGTGGTAACAAGGCATGATGGATCCATGTTCTCATTCTGTTTACGCCAAATTCTGACTCTACCATCTGAATGTCTCAACAGAAATCGAGACTCATCAGACCAGGCAACATTTTTGGTGACTGTCCAATTTTGGTGAGCTTGTGCAAATTGTAGCCTCTTTTTCCTATTTGTAGTGGAGATGAGTGGTACCCGGTGGGGTCTTCTGCTGTTGTAGCCCATCCGCCTCAAGGTTGTGCGTGTTGTGGCTTCACAAATGCTTTGCTGCATACCTCGGTTGTAATGAGTGGTTATTTCAGTCAAAGTTGCTCTTCTATCAGCTTGAATCAGTCGGCCCATTCTCCTCTGACCTCTAGCATCAACAAGGCATTTTCGCCCACAGGACTGCCGCATACTGGATGTTTTTCCCTTTTCACACCATTCTTTGTAAACCCTAGAAATGGTTGCGCGTGAAAATCCTAGTAACTGAGCAGATTGTGAAATACTCAGACCGGCCCGTCTGGTACCAACATCTATGCCACGCTCAAAATTGCGTAAATCACCTTTCTTTCCCATTCTGACATTCAGTTTGGAGTTCAGGAGATTGTCTTGACCAGGACCACACCCCTAAATGCATTGAAGCAACTGCCATGTGATTGGTTGATTAGATAATTGCATTAATGAGAAATTGAACAGGTGTTCCTAATAATCCTTTAGGTGAGTGTGTGTGTGTGTGTGTGTGTGTGTATGTATGTGTATAGAACATATAACATATATATATATATATATATATATATATATATATATATATATATATATATATATATATATATATATATATATATATATATATATTAGTATAAAGTAATTTAAAAGATTATATAATGCTTAACACATTAACAGCTGATGAATGCATGTAAAACAATGAATGAAATGGTTAATTTTTCATTAGATGGAACTATTTTTTTGAAGTTTTTTTCATTATTGAATGAAATACAAGTCTATTTACAATTCACTATCTTGGATCATTGCTATGCATCCTGAAATTGACTTTCCAAGATTGATTTATGCAGTTCAGACGTAGAAGTTGGACAATTTGCTAAGGAGAGCGTAAAATCAGTCAACTTTTACTGACAGATGTCTTTTCTGAAGTTCGTATTAAAATGAGATCCCAGCTTCTCTCTCTCTCTCTCTCTCTCTCTCTCTCTCTCTCTCTCTCTCTCTCTTATGTAGTTTCTCCTCCGTAAAGCCACGTTCTGTAACTCCAGAGAGACTCGCCACACACTCTGATTTATATATCTCACAAAAATGCCCTTCCCTCACATCCCAAGTGGATTTCTATAAATGCCTCATGAATACCCCCTTTTATTTTTATTTATGGGCCAGGGTTTTATAATTGAATAGTAATTAATACCGTCAGTCCCGAGCCCCAGCGCCGTTCTTTACATAGACACTTTCCGGTGATGAATGGGCCCCATCTATTACGCTACCTAACAAGGGCCGCTTCCTCACGACGTTCCTGATTAAAGTATCGTGCTCATTTTCACACGAAAAAAAGACCAGCTCTCAATTTAATTTAGAAATTGCCCTCGATAACGTCGGACCGTTCTCCGGCAACCTGACCACTCAGTAAAATAGATCTCTTGTAAGATTCATAATAGATGAAGAAGAATAGAGCCCATTAATAAAACTGATAACTTCATTTAGGCATTGTGAATTCAGGAGCATTTTACCAGAGGGCCCCCATTACTTTTTATTGTATTTAAAGGAGATATAATTAATGTCCGTGATCAGTGAAATTCCAAAATACCTTGACAGAACAGGTAATTATGGGTATGAGTGATCTTCTAATATTCGCTTCTGCTCTCTTCTGTAATGTTTCCTTTTAATTGCATCTCAGAATGACATCACGGTAAATAATGTGAGGTTTAAAACGCTGATGTGTTCAACATAAAAACAAATACCACCATTAGGAGAGGATGGAGTTAAACAATAGCACCACAAAATATAAGCACTGCCATTATTTATCTAGAATAACATATTTTGAATCTATTTTAACTGGTGCTTTGATTTAAAATGTATATGGAGGGAATGTGTGTGTGTGTGTGTGTGTGTGTGTGTGTGTGTATACACTATATTGCCAAAAATTTTGGGACACCTGCCTTTACATGCACATGAACTTTAATGCCATCCCATTCTTATTCTGTAGGGTTTAATATGGAGTCGGCTCACCCTTTGCAGCTCTAACAGCTTCAACTCTTCTGGGAAGGCTTTCCACAAGGTTTAGGAGTGTGTTTATGGGAATTTTTGACCATTCTTCCAGAAGCGCATTTGTGAGGTCAGGCACTGATGTTGGTCTCTGCTCTAATTCATTCCAAAGGTGTTCTATCGGGTTGAGGTCAGGACTCTGTGCAGGCCAGTCAAGTTCCTCCACACCAAACTCGCTCATCCATGTCTTTATGGGCTGACGCTTTGTGCACTGGAGCGCAGTCATGTTGGGACAGGAAGGGGCCGTTCCCAAACTGTTCCCACAAAGTTGGGTGCATGAAATTGTCCAAAATGTCTTGGTCTGCTGAAGCATTAAGAGTTCCTTTCACTGGAACTAAGGGGCCAAGCCCAACCCCTGAAAAACAACCCCACTGAAAAACAGTGGTGCTTTACTCCACTGCATCCCACGCTTTGCATTGCACTTGGTGATGTAAGGCTTGGATGAGCTGCTCGGCCATGGAAACCCATTCCATGAAGCTCTCTGCGCACTGTTCTTGAGCTCATCTGAAGGCCACAGAAGTTTGGAGGTCTGTAGCTATTGACTCTGCAGAAAATTGTCGACTTCTGCGCACTGTGACCCTCATCATGTGCATCATGTGCATCATGTGCTGCCGGGCCGGATGGTATTTCAGGTCGTGTTCTGCGGTCCTGTGCTGATCAGCTCGCCGGGTTGTTTACATCTATCTTTAATGAGTCCCTCGCTACATCTGTGGTCCCCACCTCCTTCAAAAAATCCACCATCATCCCTGTCCTTAAGAACAGTAAACCCTCTTGCCTAAATGACTATCGTCCAGTGGCTCTCACGTCTATAGTCATGAAGGTCTTTGAGAGACTCATTAAAAACACCATTTGCGCCTTCATTCCTGACACTTTGGACCCTCTTCAGTTTGCCTATCGTCCCAATAGATCGACTGAAGATGCCATCTCTCATGTCCTCCACTCCTCCCTCACTCACATCGACAGCAAAAGTGGGAACTACGTAAGACTGCTATTTATTGACTATAGCTCAGCCTTTAACACCATAGTTCCCACCAAGCTAACCTCCAAACTCCTGGATCTCGGCCTGAATCCTTCTCTCTGCCACTGGATTGAGGACTTCCTCACTGGCAGGCCTCAGGTGGTGAGAATAGGCCAGTCCACCTCCTCCTCCATCACCCTGAGTGTGGGAGCTCCACAGGGCTGTGTCCTGAGCCCCCTGCTCTACTCTCTCTACACGCATGACTGTTTGTCCACACACAGCTCCACCTCTATCATCAAATTTGCTGATGATACTGTTGTCCTGGGCCTCATTTCCAACAACAATGAGACCGCATACTTGGACGAGGTGGAGCATCTAACATCATGGTGCCAGGACAACTGTCTCTCTCTGAATGTCGGCAAGACCAAAGAAATGATTGTGGACTTCAGGAAGAGACAGCAACGGACATACTCCCCCCTCATGATCAGCAGGTCACCAGTAGAGAGAGTGAGCAGCTTCAAGTACCTGGGAGTAAACATCTCCGAGGACCTGACCTGGACTGCTCACATTCAGACACAGGTGAAAAAAGCCAGGCAAAGACTGTACCACCTGCGCCAGCTGAGGAAATTCAGGGTTTCACCAGCTATCCTGAAAACTTTCTATTTAGGGGCGATAGAAAGTGTTTTAACTCAGTGCATCACAGCGTGGTATGGGAACAGCACCAGTCATGACCGGAAAGCCCTGCAAAGAGTCGTGCGCTTATCCGAGCGTATCTCAGGGTCAGCTCTCCCGTCTCTGCAGGGCGTCTACACCAAACGCTGCAAAGGTAGAGCTACTAAGATCATCAAGGACTCTAATCACCCTGCAAACCCTCATTTCACGCTGCTACCATCTGGTAAGCGCTTCCGAAGCCTGATGGCCAAAACTGAGAGACTCAGGAGAAGCTTCTTCCCCAGGCCATCAGACTCCTGAACTCAGTCACTTAACGTCCACGTGACTTCACTTCAGGATAAACATCGATACACTGTCATTGCACTGCACTTTCTGTTCTCGTTGTTACTGTGTAACAACCTGTTATAAACCTGTTTGCACATTATACTCTTATACATTTGTTAACCACATATTTATAAGTCTACAGTTTACTCACTGCACAGTCTACTTCAATTATTTTATTCCACTTTATCCTTATTTGTTACCTTTTTTTTTTCTCTTGACTTGATTATTTATAATTCTACAGATATAGACATATATACATATATATATATATATATATATATATATATATATATATATATATATATATATATATATATATATATATATATATATATATAGTACTTTTTTTTTATTTTTTATCCTATTTCTATATAATTTCCTCCTTGTGTTTTTAACTGTGAATTTGCACTGTCCATGGAGCGGACCTGTTTACATTTCACTGCCGGTTGTATATTCTGTATATAACTGTGTATGTGACAAATAAAACTCTTGAATCTTGAATCTTGAATCTTGACCCCACTCTGTGATTTTATGTGGCCTACCACTTTGGGAATGGACTTATTGCACAGGCGGCAACCTATCACGGTACCACGCTTGAGTTCACTGAGCTCCTGAGAGCAACCCATTCTCTCACAAATGTTTGTAGAAGTCTTAGTTTTAATATTTCTGTTTAGTTTTAATGAATTTTTATTTAAGTTTTTAGCACTTATTTAATTTAATTAAATTAAGGTTTTTTTTTAAGGTTTTCATGTAATAATTGTTTTATTTTATTTCATCTTTACCAAAACTACTTTAGTTAACAGCATTGTTTAAAACCTCTTTTTTTACATTTTACATGAACTTTGAAAGTTATGATACCCTATTATGTATTATACACTATCCAGAATAAAGCAGATCTGGGCTTGTTGAAATTAAGCTCTGTTTAGCTTTAACTAACTGTGCTTCGGTGTGTCTGAAAGGCTCATAGAAGTTCCTGGAATATAGTTGAACCACCTGCTGTATGTCACTGCATAATTCAGACACTTTTGAATTGACAAATTCAGAATTAACTCAGTTAAAGATTGCTTGGTTAGTGCTGTCTGGCATCTTTTGCCTTTTACTGTCATGTAAATGTATACTAAGGTGCAGTATATTTGGAAGAAATGCATTTTGTTGCAAGCAACACCCAAAATATATAGTAGATTTTTTTTTTCATAAATGTTTTCCCCTGCCTGCTGCACAGGAGTTATAATCTAGTGAGTCACATGATTTGTACGGCTCAGGTGATTGGTCCAATATGAAGCAAAGATGGCTGAATGTAGTTCCCAGGGTTGCATGCGCCAGCTGAGTGACTGCTTTAGTAACTAGACCCTCTCAGCCAATCAGAATCCTCCTATCACTCCAGAGAAGCACAAAAGCAGAAACACACACATTAACCTGACAGACAAGCACTTTCTGTGACCACGAAGAGCTGAACGCACATCAAAACACACTGTGTCTTATTGGCAGGGGGCCATTTTGCGTCTATTGTTCTCAACCGTCCTCCAAATCACACACAGATACACACACACACACACACACACTCTATATACTGTGTAATGACAGCATTAGCGCAGGCAGCACGGGCGAACTAAAAGCCACCACTTGTCTTTCAGTTTTCAGCTTGTCTCTGCTGATTATTTTGCAGTTTGTTTCTCTGCTTGAGCGTCTGAAGTGAGGTGTGAGCCACCGAGACAATGAACACCTTATGTTCCGCTCCACCTGTTCAATGACAGGCAGCCGAGCAGGTGTGTGTGTGTGTGTGTGTGTGTGTGTGTGTGTGTGTGTGTGTAGTAAACATGCGCAGCGGCTCCCAGGTGACAACACACTGACACACATACACAAGCACAACACAGACACTTGCACAAACACAGACACACACACTGGCACACTTTTAACATCTCAATTTAACCTCCTTTATGCACAAAGTGGAGCATGTTGAAATGAGGGCCTATTCTTACCGTTATGTGGTTTAGATGTGACGTTGGTGGAATATATATAGTACACTACCGTTAAAAAACACAAAAAAAACACAATGCATTCAATTGATCAAAAGTGACTGTAAAGACATTTATAATGTTACAAAAGATTCTATTTCAAATGCTGTTCTTTTGAACTTTCTGTTCATCAAAGAATCCTGAAAAATAAAATTTATCATGGTTTCTACAAAAATATGAACTGTTTTCAGCATTGATAACATTGTGTGTTGAGCATCAAATCCTCATATGAGAATGATCAGTGAAGGATCATGTGACACTGAAGACTGGAGGAATGATGATAAATTCAGCTTTGATGACAGGAATAAATCACACTTTACTATATATTCACATAGAGAACAGCTGATTTACACTGGAATAATATTTCATAATTTTTACTGTATTTATGATCAAATAAATGCAGCCTTAGCCTTAACTTAAAAACTTGGCACTCGGTTGCTATGGCGTTGCTTGGCGGTTGCTAGGGTGTTCTGAGTTGGTGCTAGGTGGTTGCTAGGGTGTTCTGGGCAGTTGCTAGGGTATCGTGGGTGGTTGCTAGGGTTTTGCTAGGCGGTTGCTGAGGTGTTCTGGATGGTTGCTAGTGTGTTGCCGGGCAATTCCTATGGTGTTCTGGGCGGTTGCTAAGGTATTCTGGGTGGTTGCTAGGGTGTTCTGGTTGGTTGCTATGGTGTTGCTAGGTGGTTGGTTGTTGTCACAGATGGTTACTATGGTTTGCGCTAAATATTATGTCCCTCTCGATTGCGTTCTGTCTGTCTGACCGGCGCTCGTTCAGTGAAGTTTGAAGTTTCAGACCGTCAGGACACGCTTTAATGCAAAATGGAAATACTTGTGTGAATTAGTAGCATTTACAGATGAGGATATAACTAGTGTTCTCTATATAGATCAGTGGACATAACCTGTAAAATTAATGTTTTGCGCTGAGGACGCACACACATCTGTCAAAGCGCACGACAGGGTATGTTAAACGCTAATGAATTCGCTTGAAGCTTAAAACTCATGTTTTGGGCGCTTGGATCATGAACCTTTCCTGCATCTAGTTTCCTCCACTATTTCTAGATGCACATTTTGTCCATAAAAATGATTTGATCGACTAGTTGTTGCAGCCCTAATGCTGTTTAATGTTGATGATCGTGTTACAGTATTTTACATGTGGGTCAGCAATGCTTCTATTGCTTGTTTCTGCTTCTTCTCCTGTGTTTTGATCAGAAGATTCACTACTCTTTCAGAAGATGTGTAATAGTGTCCCCTATACCGTATATCAATGAAAACACAAGTTTAACAAGTTTAAAAGTAAAACTGACTGTAGAAGACCCATTGTGTCGAGGCAAAGCATAGGCTATTGCATTGCTTTATGAATTCTGATGCATGGAACTGAGTTCACGGCTGGTGTTCGAGCTAATATTCCCCTACTTTTGGAAGTATTACAGATTCTGTGGATTTTCATCTTTCAATTGTTCAATCTCCAACGCCGCAGGAACGAAACCTTCCTGATTAAAATCGCTGTCAGTGTGTTGTTCGACGGCTTTTCACTGTAATTTTATGACGTGACCCCTCCTGTTAAGTGAGCTATTAGCGCCTAACTGTCCATTTAATACACATAACCAGCGCAGCAGCTCGCGGAAAGCTTCATTAAGAAAGCATGTTTGGGCTAGCAAAAACACTACGCAGATATAAAGAGAGAAGTAATTACTGGAAATTAGCTGAACATCTGCTTGTGGTTTTGGGTTACCCTGAGATTAATTAAATGAAATATGGATATTTCTGGTGTGTGTTTTTTCATCAGGCAGTGTGGCCGCATTGAAATGCTGAGATGAAATGAGATTTTGAAGCTCTTGCTGTTTTGTGAACCGCAGCTGGACGGGGATAGTTTTGGCAAACCTTCTCACACACTGAGTGAATCTCCACAGATATAACAACAGCACTCAGGATATGTGATGGAAGTGGGTTTTAAACGGCCACGAGTAAGCTGTAAGCGGGGTTTAAATGAGTTTTTCCCTCATTAAAGTAAAAAATTATCAGGAAACACAATATAAACAAGTACAGTAGTGGACATGTCTGTTTTAATGACCCTACAACCATCAAAACATAAGGAAAATATTGTATATGAGGGAAGAACAAAACACAACTTGGTTATGGTATTTATCAGGCAGAATTATTTGGCAATTAAGGCAAACTACAGCTACAGGTTTTATTTTGCTATGCAAAAAAGTGCATTAAAAAACAAAAAGCAAACACTGACTACAACATAATCAGATATTAATATTTCATTGGTTCTCTCTTGTTCATAATTTCTTTGTATGATAGCCTGGCCAAAAATGATGTCGCACACTTTGTCATGTTTCATTGCATTATCATCACAAATAAAACAATCACGTCTGCTTACAAAATCGTATTAATTTTTAATAATATTTGAATAAAGGGTGAAGATGCCAATTTTCCATCACTTTTGGGCACTACTGTAAATCACCCAGAAAACGTGTTCTATATTAATCATCATATTTGTGCACCATCTGATTTTTAAATGTTTGTTTACAATGGACAACTAACAAATATTGAAACATTGCATTTTTTTTAATCACATATTAAGCATGCTGATTAGCACCATCTGCAGATAAACATTTGCTTTGAAGCATGTTGCAAACGCTCTGAAATCCTGAATAATATTGAATCATTATTATAATTTATTTTGTTTTGATTGCAAATATGCATGCTGGCAAGCTTCTGCAAGTCCAGTCTAAAAATCTTCCGGATGATGGTTGTGTAACAACAACACTGAAGCATTGTTTTTTCTATTGCCCTTTTTCGGAGTGTCTATTTACACCAAGTGCAAATAGTGTGCCTTGTTGGCAAGTGCTATTCGCACTAGCTCCACCTAACAATGCCTGGTTGAAAAAAAGATGCGCATACAGGTGCTGGTCATATAATTAGAATATCATCAAAAAGTTGATTTATTTCACCAATTCCATTCAAAAAGTGAAACTTGTATATTATATTAATTCACTACACACAGACTGATATATTTCAAATATTTCAATTTGTTTATTTATTTTAATTTTGATGATTATAACTGACAACTAAGGAAAATCCCAAATTCAGTATCTCAGAAAATTAGAATATCACTTAAGACCAACACAAAGAAAGGATTTTTAGAAATCTTGGCCTACTGAAAAGTATGAACATGAAAAGTATGAGCGTGTACAGCACTCAATACTTAGCTGGGGCTCCTTTTAAATGAAAAGTTGTGATTTTCTAGACTGGGGCAGAAGGGAGGAGGAGAGCAGATTCTAACCTTTACAACACACAGAACCATGGCTAATCACACAGGTAAATCCACTACCTAATTTGCCGGCTGTAACTCTGTAACCACACAAACGTAGGCTGAATCTGAAATCGCCCCCTAAACCCTCCTTCCATAAAGTGGACATTAGTCCACTAATACAGTCACACTTGAAGGAGTGAATGAAAACGAGTGAGTGAATTGGTACCGATTGAATTAATGTGAATCGGTACTCGGTAGTACCGATGTAATTCGGTCGGTGCCCTTAAAAGTACCAAGTTCAAAGTACCAAAACAGTCAACTGTTTAACTCTAGGGGTGTTGGAAAATGAGGAAAAAAATCCTATTTTCAAAAAAAAAGTGGAGTGTTCGTTTTAAGACTTAAAGATCTTGGTTTTGACGCGATCGACCTGGGTTCAAATCCGCCTTTTGCTGAGCTCGCTCTTCTCTCTTTTCCCATCACATATCACACCGGAAAGGCGTTTACTTTCAATAAAAATTTTAATGTTCTAAAAATGGAAATAAAGTGCCTAACGACGATTTATTAATAATAATAAAAGCATTTTTTGGGTCGGTGTTGGGATGGCTTTTATTGTCCCATTAAGGCAGCATCCATTTAATAATTTTAATAAATATAATCATTTACACTCTGTTATTATTGCATCCTGTTAAAGTACAACAGTACTGAGGTGCAAATAGTGTGTATCTGTCAAAATAAAATATAAATTGCATGTAATTACTATTTACACATTGTAAAGAACTACTTTTACATGGTGTAAATAGAATATATCACTATTTTAGTGTAAATATCATCTATCGCTAAGAAAATATGCTATTTTCACTTAGTGCAAATAGCCACTGCCAAAAAATTACTTGTAGGATTTATTTGATAAAATCCTCGTAACAATTTGCACTAACACATTTTAAGTACATTTTACTGCTACTGCTCTGTACAACTTACACATTATCATCAAGTAAAATCTACTTTCTATTGAACTTAACATTCATAAAGAAATTAAGTAAATATTACTTATCACATATACACTCACCTAAAGGATTATTAGGAGCACCATACTAATACTGTGTTTGACCCCCTTTCGCCTTCAGAACTGCCTTAATTCTACGTGGCATTGATTCAACAAGGTGCTGAAAGCATTCTTTAGAAATGTTGGCCCATATTGATAGGATAGCATCTTGCAGTTGATGGAGATTTGTGGGATGCACATCCAGGGCACGAAGCTCCCGTTCCACCACATCCCAAAGATGCTCTATTGGGTTGAGATCTGGTGCCTGTGGGGGCCATTTTAGTACAGTGAACTCATTGTCATGTTCAAGAAACCAATTTGAAATGATTCGAGCTTTGTGACATGGTGCATTATCCTGCTGGAAGTAGCCATCAGAGAATGGGTACATGGTGGTCATAAAGGGATGGACATGGTCAGAAACAATGCTCAGGTAGGCCGTGGCATTTAAACGATGCCCACTTGGCACTAAGGGGCCTAAAAAACATCCCCCACACCATTACACCACCACCACCAGCCTGCACAGTGGTAACAAGGCATGATGGATCCATGTTCTCATTCTGTTTACGGCAAATTCTGACTCTACCATCTGAATGTCTCAACAGAAATCGAGACTCATTTTTCCAGTCTTCAACTGTCCGATTTTGGTGAGCTTGTGCAAATTGTAGCCTCTTTTTCCTATTTGTAGTGGAGATGAGTGGTACCCGGTGGGGTCTTCTGCTGTTGTAGCCCATCCGCCTCAAGGTTGTGCGTGTTGTGGCTTCACAAATGCTTTGCTGCATACCTCGGTTGTAACGAGTGGTTATTTCAGTCAAAGTTGCTCTTCTATCAGCTTGAATCAGTCGGCCCATTCTCCTCTGACCTCTAGCATCAACAAGGCATTTTCGCCCACAGGACTGCCGCATACTGGACGTTTTTTCCCTTTTCACACCATTCTTTGTAAACCCTAGAAATGGTTGTGCGTGAAAATCCCAGTAACTGAGCAGATTGTGAAATACTCAGACCGGCCCGTCTGGCACCAACAACCATGCCACGCTCAAAATTGCTTAAATCACCTTTCTTTCCCATTCTGACATTCAGTTTGGAGTTCAAGAGATTGTCTTGACCAGGACCACACCCCTAAATGCATTGAAGCAACTGCCATGTGATTGGTTGATTAGATAATTGCATTAATGAGAAATTGAACAGGTGTTCCTAATAATCCTTTAGGTGAGTGTAGAATTGAGGAAAATCCACTCAACTAAGTTAAATCAATTTAACAAAATGGACTTTTACTCAAATAATATAACATTGAATTAAATCATGCTTTTAAAGTGTATGCTTTGAAATATCTAAGTAAATAATGCAATAGATATCGTGTATCTACATAATATAAGTAAGCACGGTATCCACCCAAACATTCGACAGATCATTTTTGAGTGTGAATATGTAATTTTGAGTAGAAAATTAACTACAGATGTCACAGAATCACAAGTTACTAAACCTAACAACAAAAGCAATGATAAAACAGTGTAAATACAGCTGGACAAAATCAACCTTATTAATTATTCATGCCCCAGTGCATGATGGGAACACCAGTGTCCAATATTTACACTTTAATTTCTACATGCTTGAATTCAGGACTAATAGAGAATTTACTTCTTTGTTTTTTCAGTTCTTGCCTGAACTAACTTTTTCATGTAGAAATGACATGTTTTTTCTGTAGTATTTACTTCAGCAGAGTCACTGTTATCAGTGTGAACAGGGATCGCTTTGACAACGTTGTCGTCTGTACAATAAAAGCGCAAAGGAAAAACTTTCCATTTTTAGTACATTGTTGTCATGTGAACATACCCTTAGTTTATGCTTAAAACTGAACAATTTAAAATAATCTTGCTTTTCCTTTGAATTAAGTTTATTTTTCTTGAAACGCCAGATATTTTTCTTGTTTTAGGCATAATGTTTCAGAAAATAAGACCCAAGTCATTTGCCTTCTCTTGATCTTGATGTAAAGGTGGGTTGCACCAACAAGGATTAATCTTAATCTAGATTAAATCAAGGTTTATCTAATAATTCTGTTGCACCAAACTTTAAACCTTGTTTAAAAATAAGCAGGTTTACATTTAAACCATCATTTTGATCCTGGGTTTAATTTATATTTAAGATAGATTAACTTTAATCATGTTGCTCCATAACTTTAGATTTAAATCTCAATTATGGATTAATTTTAAATTTACATGTGAGGAGGTTTAAATAAAATAAAGTGCACCTACAATTAAACTATGCAGATGATTGAACAGAGATAGAAACAGTGGGTGTGTCATCAGGTCTCAGAGAGGTGTTTATTAATAATAAAAATGAAAAATAATGCAAATTGAGCCGTCAGAGTGTGAGGGTCGTGGTGGCCTGTGAGTTTACGCCTGCTGTCAAGTCCGGGATGCAGATCCGTCACTCATCTTGGTGAACCTCGGAGTCGGACAAAGAAAAGAAAAGAGGAGTATATTTAGCATTTACCGGTAACAGTGATAATGAGATGAGCGCCGGTGATCGTGGCCACGCCTTGTGTTTCTCATGCCCGCTCCACTCGATCAAACAGACAGGGCGGCGCTGTCGAGAGCGGAGATAGTCACCCCACCAATCATGACAGTTGTTTTGTCATAAGTTAAGCTGCCACAATATACTCCATTAATTGATACTATAAATATATTTCCAGGCTTATGAAATCTGCACGCGCTGCCGCAATGTTTTCATTGCCTGCTTGACCAGTAACAGTCTCTCTACGTAGAGACGTCTACGTTTACATTTCACTGCCGGTTGTATATTCTGTATATAACTGTGTATGTGACAAATAAAACTCTTGAATCTTGAATCTAGAGATTTACAAGATGACAAGTTTATTTCCTTTATCGGCAAGAGCTACTTATGTCAGAGAGAGTTTCTGGTGGTCAGTAAAGAAGGAAATTGAATATTAGTATTGTTGCTGTCAATGCCGAATCCATCATGGCGGCGAAAATTAATTGTAAATGGAGGTTTTAATCGCAGGTTCTTATCCGCGATAGGTTAATCTGATTTGTTAACTCTTAATTAAGTGGTGCAACACAACTCGATTTAAAATAAAGCCTAGATCAACAAATCTTAGATTAGCTCTAAACTGATCTTAATTTAATCCTTGTTGGTGCAACCCACCCTAAGAGTTTTTAGACGTTTGTAATGGAAAATCAGACAAAGATCATTAGCACACACTGCTGCACGCATTCGGCAATGATTCTTACTAAGATCTTCATATCTCACCGGGATGAACTCTTAGAAACCGGAAAGATCCGTTTTCTCTTTCAGAACAGAATTACATCCCTCCACCCCTGTGTCGGTTGTCTGTTTTTCTTTGTGTCATCTGTGCAAAGTCTACCAGTTGTCATGGCTTTGCGTTTCAAGTGTCTATCATCCATTCCTCGGAGAGAGAGTGGCGTTACCACCAGTTGTGGCCGGAGAATACAGTTATAAACACGGTGACATTTCCATAATAAGCTATACGGTAATGACTGGCTAAACTATAACAGGAGTTTGTGATGTCAGAAGGAAATGAGAGGCAAAGTGCACGCGTTTGGAAATAAAATATGGTGCTTCTGAGGCAGCGAGAGATGGAGGGGGTGGAGCTCTTTTCCACCAGCCATCATCCCAGATAATAAGCAGGGAGGTTGGCCCAGCGGTGGGGCTGTCACACACACGCACACACACACACAGATGAAGGCCAAGCTGAGCTGAGAAGCCCAGGCAGGTCCCAGTGGCGCTGATGGAGCCATCAGCTGCTGGCGTGACAGGTGCCCCCTCGTCCCCGCGCAGAGGTGATCATTTTCTGCCGCTGCATAATGGACCATTGTTCCGCACTACAGACCCCCCCTTCTGTTGTCTCGCTCGCGCGCTCTCTTTGTCTTTTGCTGCCTTTAAGTCATATCGGAATTATTGTATTTGAGAGTGCACATGAGCGCCACCACAATACCATAACTACCAGTGGGAAACTTGAGATTTTCGCTGCATTCGGGTGCAATGCCACTTATGAATTGGAGCTTTCCCCATTCATCTCAATGGCACTTGATTGGCTGGCACACAATGGGTGCGTCTCAATCCGCTCCCTAGGTCATGTTCAGTAGTAGCCAAAAGTAATGTCTGGCCTAGAAAAATTGACACCCTTTATTCAAATATTATTAAAAATGTGTTAAAGATTTTGTAAGCATGTTACACAGTTGTGTTTGGAGTCTATTGTTTTATTTGTGATAGTGAAACAAATTGACTGTCATACAAAGAAATTATGAACAGAACCAAGAAAATACTTTTTTTTTTTTTGCATAATATTGCAACCTGTAGCTGTAGTTTGCCTTTTTTAAGGGATACACCGATATGACAATTTTGGCCGATACCGATAATTCTTTATATTTGAAAGCCGATAGCTGATATATTAGCCGTTAAATCTAAATCCAAATTTGTATATAATATTTGAGAGCCATGTCCCAAACACACAATTATGATGTTCTCATTATAATTTTATGTAGTCTATATGACAGACTTGCGCTGCTCATGTTGCTCTGAACTGTATTTTCCTTTTTTGAAGTGATTCCAATCATATTTCAAGCAATTCAAACCCATCATGGTGATAAATTGGACACATTTTCTTATCTGGCTAATAACGATTAACATTAAAAATGAACATATATTGGCCGATACTGATATGGTGGCTGATATATCGTGCATCCCTACTTTTTTTGCAAAATAATTTTGTCAGATAAATACCTTAACCGTTTTGGTTTTGTTGGGCAATCGGTTAATAAATGTGTATATATACATGTGTGTATATATATAATATACATGTATAAATGTGTGTGTGTGTATATATATATATATATATATATATATATATATATATACACAGTACACACATATATTATGTAAACACAAACTTTTATTTTGGATGCGATTAATCACGATTAATCGATTGCCCAACACTAAAAATATATAAAATACTTTCCTCATATTTGATCGTATAATCGAATTTGTAGGGTCATTAAAAACAAATATCCCCTCCGGACAACATTTTTGGCCAGTTGTGTGTGTGTGTGTGTGTGTGTGTATACACTCACCTAAAGGATTATTTGGAACACCTGTTCAATTTCTCATTAATGCACTTATCTAATCAACCAATCACATGGCAGTTGCTTCAATGCATTTAGGGGTGTGGTCCTGGTCAAGACAATCTCCTGAACTCCAAACTGAATGTCAGAATGGGAAAGAAAGGTGATTTAAGCAATTTTGAGCGTGGCATGGTTGTTGGTGCCAGACGGGCCGGTCTGAGTATTTCACAATCTGCTCAGTTACTGGGATTTTCACACACAACCATTTCTAGGGTTTACAAAGAATGGTGTGAAAAGGGAAAAACATCCAGTATGCGGCAGTCCTGTGGGCGAAAATGCCTTGTTGATGCTAGAGGTCAGAGGAGAATGGGCCGACTGATTCAAGCTGATAGAAGAGCAACTTTGACTGAAATAACCACTCGTTACAACCGAGGTATGCAGCAAAGCATTTGTGAAGCCACAACACGCACAACCTTGAGGCGGATGGGCTACAACAGCAGAAGACCCCACCGGGTACCACTCATCTCCACTACAAATAGGAAAAAGAGGCTACAATTTTCACGAGCTCAACAAAATTGGACAGTTGAAGACTGGAAAAATGTTGCCAAAAAACTGCATTCTCACGTAATCTCCCCTTGCTGAGTCTCGTGTTACGGAACATAAAACCCACCAAACCCGTCACACTCGCTGCCTTCAGTCATCTCATAAATGCATGAGTTATAATGTGCATTTTGTTGCATAGCTCTAACGTACAAACCCGATTCCAAAAAAGTTGGGACACAGTACAAATTGTGATTAAAAACAGAATGCAATGATGCAATGATGTGGAAGTTTCAAATTTCAATATTTTATTCAGAATACAACATAGATGACATATCAAATGTTTAAACTGAGAAAATGTATCATTTGAAGGGAAAAATAAGTTGATTTTAAATTTCATGGCATCAACACATCTCAAAAAAGTTGGGACAAGGCCATGTTTCCCACTGTGTGGCATCCCCTCTTCTTTTTCTAACAGTCTGCAAACGTCTGGGGACTGAGGAGACAAGCTGCTCAAGTTTAGGAATAGGAATGTTGTCCCATTCTTGTCTAATACAGGCTTCTAGTTGCTCAACTGTCTTGCTCAAAGGTCTTCTTTGTGGCATCTTCCTCTTTATGATGCTCCAAATGTTTTCTATGGTGAAAGATCTGGACTGCAGGCTGGCCATTTCAGTCCCCGGATCCTTCTTCTACGCAGCCATGATGTTGTAATTGATGCAGTATGTGGTCTGGCATTGTCATGTTGGAAAATACAAGGTCTTCCCTGAAAGAGACGACGTCTGGATGGGAGCATATGTTGTTCTAGAACTTGGATATCCCTTTCAGCATTGATGGTGCCTTTCCAGATGTGTAAGCTGCCCATGCCACACGCACTCATGAACCCCATCCCATCAGAGATGCAGGCTTCTGAACTGAGCGCTGACAACAACTTGGGTTGTCCTTGTCCTCTTTAGTCCGGATGACATGGCGTCCCAGTTTTCCAAAAAGAACTTCAGATTTTGATTGGTCTGACCACAGAACAGTTTTCCACTTTGCCACAGTCCATTTTAAATGAGCCTTGGCCCAGAGAAAACGCCTGCGCTTCTGGATCATGTTTAGATATGGCTTCTTTTTTGACCTATAGAGTTTTAGCCGCAGCAGCGGCGAATGGCACGGTGGATTGTGTTCACGACAATGTTTTCTGGAAGTATTCCTGAGCCCATGTTGTGATTTCCATTACAGTAGCATTCCTGTATGTGATGCAGTGCCGTCTAAGGGCCGGAGATCACGGGCATCCAGTATGGTTTTCCGGCCTTGACCCTTACGCACAGAGATTGTTCCAGATTCTCTGAATCTTTGGATGATATTATGCACTGTAGATGATGATAACTTCAAACTCTTTGCAGTTTTTCTGAGAAACTCCTTTCTGATATTGCTCCAGTATTTTTGGCCGCAGCATTGGGGGAATTGGTGATCCTCTGCCCATCTTGACTTCTGAGAGACACTGCCACTCTGAGAGGCTCTTTTTATACCCAATCATGTTGCCAGTTGACCTAATAAGTTGCAGATTGGTCCTCCAGCTGTTCCTTATATGTACATTTAACTTTTCCGGCCTCTTATTGCTCCCTGTCCCAACTTTTTTGGAATGTGTAGCTCTCATGAAATCCAAAATGAGCCAATATTTGGCATGACATTTCAAAATGTCTCACTTTCAACATTTCATATGTTATCTATATTCTACTGTGAATAAAATATAAGATTATGAGATTTGTAAATTATTGCATTCCTTTTTTATTCACAATTTGTACAGTCACAACTTTTTTTGGGTTTATACAGAAAAATAAGAATTAATATTTCATATTTAAAGTCTTTTCTTCTCTATTGTGCCGTATATTCGAGTGAAACGCTTCTCAAACAAGAACAAATGTAGGGCGGGGCTTGATTTTGTCTGTGGGGAATTGATTGGATGGTTGTGGTTTGCTATTGGAGGATCTCATGTGAGTGACAGGTTGCCCCGCCCTTTTCATCAGAGAAGAGATATTCTCTATACTGTCAAACAGCCGCTCCGTACAACCGTCTGAAGATGCTCGCTAGTGTAGTGTGAGCACAGGTGATGCTGAAACGTTGCATCAGGATTTCTTTGGCTCGCAGGAACACAGAACCTCTCAGCTGTTCTCATGTCAGATATCAGCAGTCAGGTGAATAGATGAAGCAATTTGTGTGGGTGTGAAGGTGCTCTGAAAGAGCGGAGAATGAGAGAAGGTGGAGACAGGCGGGTATGAAGGTGATGTGATGGTCTGGGGTGAGACTGACGCCTCCTTGGGGGAAGGGTGAGAGGCAGGCGGATCACAGGAAGTCCACAGGGGACCAGATCTAGGGATGTGTCAGGATTCAGGCTTTCACTCCAACCCCTTCATCCAGATTTCTGTGTCAGAATCCTCCATCTCGGAAAGCTTGACTCGTACGGGAATACAAGCACCTCAGATCTCTCTGAAATCTCTTTCTGCATGTTCTCTCCCTTTAATTTATTTATAATATAGTTTCACATCTGTTATCTGATAACTCAAGTACTAAGTACATTCTATTTGAAAAAGCTCTTGTAAAATGCTTTTAAGATGTGCAGTAGATTATACTGCTTTTTCAATGCAATTTCATTTGTAATTTTAGAACCACAGCATAAAAACCAAATTTACTTTTTACATGTTTTTAATTCTGTTTAATACTTGTTCTTATTGTATTGGTGCAAGTTAGTCTGAAATGTTTTTAATGTTCGCTTGACCGAGAAAAAACAAAAAAAAACAGAGAACATTCAAAAATAATGTTTCAATTTAATTTTTTTTTTTATGGGCTTTTGTCATTTTATTTATTTATTTTTTTATTTCAATTTAGCGTTAAATTTAAAGTTTTAGTCATTTTAGTGCTTCAAGTTTTTGTGTAAGATTAGTACATTTTAAATCTAATATTTATTTTTTATAAAAAAAAATAAAAAACTGACCTTGGATTTTTGTAAGTTAGGTTCTACGTGAATAAAAATGCTAAATGTTAATGAATGTATATCCGAGGAAATTCAGCATTTGTTTTTAGTTTTTTTATATGGACGGTCTATTACTTAAAAAGCTGGTGATTGTGATAACAATGACTTTAAATGTTATTAAATGAATTGTATTGTCTTTACCACTCGATCTGCAGTAAGCAGAAGCGTCAGAAAACTGGACGTGTCTCGTTTGAGATGCGATCGCCTCACAGGAAGGTCGAGTGAAGATGCAGGCCGCATCTTCCGATGACCGCCGACTGTATATTGTGTCCCGCATCATATTGGCTTCCAAGAGTATTCATTTGCTGAAGAGTCTCACGTACCTGGAATTCGTGAGAGCGTCACTTCAGATTCACTCTTTCTTCTCTCTCACCCTGCACTTTATTACACTGAAACGCTTTGACCCTGCCTATAATTCCCATTCTATTTCAAGGAGAGCATCGCAATAAAGCACAAATCTAGGGGTGGGAGTGAAATCCAATGGGGTCCTGGATTGTGAATGTCAGAGCGAGCAAACAGAGGGGGATGGGCTGGAGAAGAAAGAGAAAAAGCGCAAGAACAGAGAAAGGGAGAGCGTGTGATGGCTTACTGTGAATATTTTCGCGCCTCTTGTGTTCTATCTGTTATCGCGGCGTTTGACTCGCCTCTTGACGTGTCAGTCCCGACTTCAAAAGAATCCAGGCACTAGCCTCCCCACACACACACATATATGCTTCGGCATCGCTTCTGGGATTGAATTAGGGCAAATCCATTATACTGTTGCCATGGAGACCAAGGCACAAATGCTGATAAAGTGTGTGCGCGTGTGCATTTTTTTTTTTTCCTCACCAAATAGGCTCGATGAAACAGACTGCATGCATGCGTGCCACATTCCGAGCAGACCGACAGCGAAACTTCCATGAAAGGTCTGACTCCGGTTCGGAATACTTAAGTGGTGGAACGCCTGCAGGAGTGCTGCACTTACCCATACCATCACTGCGTCGCTGAGGTGCGATCGAGCGACGGTGCCAATTAAGGGAAGGTTGGGCCGCTGCCGGAGCAGACACAAATAATCTGTCACTTTCATTGGGCGGCTACAAACGTCCGAGATGGTTATCATTACAAAAACAAGAGCATGTTCAATCAGACGGAGGGATAAATCACGCCGCGTCTGACATGGAACAAAGGCGCCGCGGGTCGGCGGATAGATGCTGTATCACCTGAATATAAAAACATATGCAATTTAGATGCTTCCGCAAAAAATTGAAATACTGACATTGTTGACTTGCCTACATGCTGCTTGAATTGCATATAATAAAGCTGATTTGTAGATAAACTGGTTTTGCTTCAGGATCTAGATGTCAAGTGGAGACCAAACCCGCCATATTTGATGTAGACTGGATCTTTTAAATAAATTAGTCTTCTTAAAGCTGCCATCCATAACTGTTTTTTGGTTAAAAAAAACAAACATTTGGTTCCAAAATCAATTTTTATTCATGGGAAGTACATAACCAGCCAGTGTTCAAATCGATCTCCTTACCTTAGCCCGATTCACAACGGTAAGCTTGTAATAATGTCTTATAATTTGAGTAGCACTGGTGGATTTCTGTGGGAAAGTTGAGCATGGCGCTGTTCGTCTTTGCGTCATTACGCCACGTCTCTACATAAAGGAGGAGTCCGGCTCGCATGTGAGGATGCTGCAGGTGGCGGATCATTTACAGCCTTTCCTCACAGCAGCTGGAATAATTAAACGTATCATTTTGATGGCGGATTGTAATCCAGAAAGGTCCAAACGACAATCATCAGTGACGACTGGAGATTCACCCGGAGTCAAAAGCAAAAGATTAGACTGTTCGGAAATTTTAATCTGCAGGTAACGCTAATACACACTAAATACACAGTCACACAATGCTGATGTTGTTAACATTAATGATTTGAGAACAAAGTATAACAGTAATAATAATTAGCACGGTTTGATGTGATGTGAGCGAAGCGATCGTTAGATTTAATCAGGATTTCTCAGTCGGCCAGAGCAAAAGTGGCAGACATGTTACTCGCGTGTTCACATGACGTTTTCCGGTGAAACTTCTTATTTTGGTCATACTTCCAACTGACAGCCACACACACTCCTCAAAACATCAGATTCATCTGCGCTGAGGAGTCGTGCCGATGCACAACCCATGTAAAGATGATAATTCCACAAATAACTGCAATTGCAAGTTTCAAACAGAGATGGCGGCAAAGAGGCAAAACTTACAGACTGCAGCTTTAAAAAAAAAAAGTTGTCTTTTACTTTGTCAATTTATTTGTGTAGCGCTTTATATAATAGAAATTAGCCGCTTCACATAAATAAACAGGAAAGTATAGAATTAATACTGCAAATTTCATCAAATATGAGATGTATATGTCATATATCTTAAGAGTATATGTCTATAAATTTTGGTTTGTTTTTCACCAAACCCTATCAAAGTCCCCATGAAATTAAAATGGACGTGTTTTTGACTTTTAGTATGAATATGTTAGTCTTACTGTTATCTATAAGCTAGTGTGCTCCATAATAATGACAAGATTTAGAAGACATAAGCATTGAAAACTTACAGTCTCTCACTTCCACCAAAATGGATCAATGATTTTGATGACATCACTCAGCACTCAGATTTTCTGTCCAATCAAATGCTCTCTAGAATATGAAGCTCCGCCCCCTACATTATAAACAGTCACTGAAGCTGCGACTGAAATTTACTGTTTTTTTAACACTGTAAACCCAAATAAAGTGGGAAAAACAGAACAAAAATAGATAATCAGTTACATCATTTGTTTTTAAGACATTTTTAAAAATTTAAGTAAGCAGAACGTGCAGATTTTTATTTTGTACTCAAACATTTTAAGTGCTCTTAACTTGAAATCTTTCACATCTGTCAATTTCCCCTAACTTTGCTTCTCAAGTAAATGCATCTTGATTTAAGAATGTTTAGATATTTGTACTGGAAAACCAGACAAAGTGGTCACTTTTGTCAAAGGGCAGACCTCAGCCAATGCATGGAAGTGAATGAGATTTGTTCACATAAAATGTTCGTTCACCACCGCTTGATATTCTTTAGAGATTAGGCCAGAAGGATTCTGCGCACACAGCATCCGTGGGCCACTCTGTAATCCATGCGACCTTTCTTTGTGTTCAAGCTGTACAGTAAGTCAATACTCTCTTTCTGCCGGCACAATCTTTAAACTCTTTTATTTTATGCAGACAAGCAGAATTCCACATTAGCTTATTTCAAGGGGGCGCCGTTGGAAGTCGTGGAAGCACCTCTAGCCATGTCATTATAATATATTATACACAAATTTGCCGCAGATCACTTTCATCCTGGGCAAATGGCTGCGGAGAGACGGAGAAATGAGAGGGAAGGGAGGCAACAGCGCGGCCGTGCGCCACCATTCAACAGAATCCAATTTACAGAGGCAATGAGGGATATGACACATAATGTATACTAATTTCATATCAGGCTAATATAACCTCAGACATGCTCCTCTTTGCAGAACACGCATACATAAACGTCCCTGGCATCATCTGACGCTTAGAAAGCTAAAATGCTAAAACGCCACAGCTTGACACTCTCTGAAGATGCTTTATGGGAGTAACTGCTGACTTTTATTTCCTCAAACTAAATAGAATTAAGCAATATCATAACGTCAAATGTGATTCACGCATATTGAAACTTGAAGACATGTCGCACTAGATTTAATGTCAGTGACCCCAGTGGCACTGGTTCTTACATTTCTTATAAATTTGAATATGTGGAAGCATGAATATTTAAGAGCTACTTCTTGAGATTTAAATCTCTTCCTCATGCAAAACGTGTTGTTTGGCTTCAGAAGATTTTAGTGGAATGGAGTGCATGAGACTATTTTTATGACACAATTATAGTGCATTTTTAGAGACTGTTCGTCCCTGATCACTGTTTCAATGTATAATGCTCCTCTGTATAATCATATAATTTAAAAGTCTTGATTTTACATTTTTCTTCTAAATGGGCATTGCTGAGGAGTTGCTAAAAGGTAGCCTATTTTTCCTTGTTAGGCTAGTTTTGTCCTAACTAGGGATGCACCGAAATGAAAATTTTAGCCGATACCGATAATTCTTTATATTTGAAAGCGGATTTTATTGGCTGATAAATCTAAATCCAAATTTGTATATAATTTTTGAGAGCCTGATTACAAAAACAAAAGTCTCAGCATTAAAAGCCATGTCCCAAACACACAATTATGATCATTATAATTTTATGTAGTCTATATGACGGACTTGCACTGCTCATGTTGCTCTGAACTGTATTTTCCTCTTTTGAAGTGATTCCAATCATATTTCAAGCAATTCAAACCCATCATGATGAACAGTCACATCTGAAGGAAATAATACATTATTTATCCGCTTTAATATATTGGACAAATTTTCTTATTGAGCCGGTAACAATAATATAAAAAAATAACATATATCGGCCGATACCGATATGGCGGACGATATATTGTGCATCCCTAGTCCTAACCAACCCCCGATAGGAACAACAATATCCAGCTATGAGACTGATAATAGTACTAATTATGTGCTTTATTTAAAAGATGTAATAAGTCTCAGGCGTCCCCAGAGTATTCCCAAAGTTTCAGCTCAAAATACCCCACTGATAATTTATTAGATCATGTTGTAAATGCCATTTT
>CM031952.1:30164895-30319895 GCA_018749465.1 Paracanthobrama guichenoti
TTGTGAAGGTAATTGCTTTTCTTGTACTTTACATCAGAAGCCGTGTCCTTGGCTGTCTAAACCAAAGGCTCTGTGACTGTGAAAGGCCATTTGTCTCGGAGACGTTCAGATAAATGACCAGCTGAAATCCTCCTCTTGGAGATGTTTCATATCCTCATGCAGCAGAACAGCTGTACTCGTATGCTAGTTTGCACATGAAGCACATATCTGCGTGTTGGCTAGAAGAGATACGGCGCGGCATATGACCGCATATCTCCCTGTTGACATTTAGAGAGTTTTGGTATGCAAATGGAACTCCATGTATGTGCCATCTGTGTAATGTCTTTTGTTGCGTATGTGCGGCTGTAAATTGAGCCCGAGAGAGAGGCCATTTCACGTAATCAGGCACAAAAACGCAACCAACACAGTTTTTTTGGGTCGGGGACAAATAGATTTTTTTTAGTTTTTGGTCATACCAAGCATAAAAAAATAGCCTACAACATTTATAAAAGCATAACTTTTCAGATGCATTTTTTAAAATTAGGGATGCATGATATATCGGCCACCATATCAGTACCGATATATGTTTATCGTTATCAGCCCGATAAGAAAATTTGTCCGATATCTTAAAGTCGATTAATAATGTATTATTTCCTTCAGATGTGACTGTTCATCATGATGGGTTTGAATTGCTTGAAATATGATTGGAATCACTTCAAAAAAGGAAAACACAGTTCAGAGCAACATGAGCAGCGCAAGTCTGTCATATAGACTACATAAAATTATAATGAGAACATCATAATTGTGTGTTTGGGACATGGCTTTTAATGCTGAGACTTTTGTTTTTGTAATCAGGCTCTCAAAAATTATGAAATATTTTTTTAAATAAAAATATTTTTTGGACAAAAGAAGTCTGACAATTAGCAACCACTCAGTTAATGTTCACTTTAAAACCCAAAAGTTGTGACTTTTCAACCGATCTCTCGGGAAAACGTAAGTATTTTACAATTTCATATGAATTTGTACGATTTGAATCAAACAAAAATGTATGATTTTTAAAAGAAACACATTATGGAGGACCACCCCTAAACTTTACACTGGGGTTTAAACAGATCGTACAAAAACATACGAGTGAGTTCGCATGAATTAGCCATCGATTAAGCAAAACGTAAAATAGCTACGGACTGCTGTGAGATTGTGTTGGACTTTTTCTTTACAGTCTGTATCACCTTCGTTCTAATATGCAAATGCATGCATATATTATTAAGATGGTGCCTATTTGCATATTTTAACAAATTAAACACAAAGACAAAATTCTTTATTGTTATTATCATCTGGTGCAGTTTTTATTTTGATAAACCAAAGATAAAATAGCCTTTTCGCCTGTAGTTCCTCCCCTTAAAGGGGTAGTTCATGCAAAACCCAGCATTTCTTTCTTTTGTAGAACACAAAAGAAGTATTTTTGGGTGAACTATCCCTTTAACAATCCCCTGAGGAACCAAATGATGCCACATGAAGACAAAAGAGAATTTCCTTCCACTTTTGTTTTTTGCACGCTCGTTCTCTGCCAGACCAAAAGTGCTTGAAAGTTCATTTGTCACTTCACAGATCACTAGTTCCTGTAAAGAGCGGCTGAACGCGGGGGCCCAAATGCGCGCTGGAGAGACGCGTCGCTGTTTGTCATGCCGAGAGAGATGCATTGCGATTTGCACAGGATGTGTGAAGCCTCACCCCCCGTCCCGTTCCATTCCACCACTTCTGGGGCCGGCCGCGTCCACGCACACGCATCCTTGATGTGGGGACGAGAAACATCTTTTATCACAATTGTGGGGTGCGGCGCGCGGTCCAGATGGAGGGATAAAACATGCATGAGTCGCCCGCAGCTCTGAAAATAATTATACTCATTTACTAGAGACAGAGAGAGTGCATCCAACCAAGTCACCACCCATCATAGAGACAAGCTCCCAGCATACTAATGAAGACATGAGCCAATGACTGACCACCACAGAGAGCATGTGAGAGAATGTGTCTGTGTAAGATTAAAAGACGACTGAGGGAAAGTGTGTGAAAGAGACCAGTTTAACAGGTTCTTCATTCTGAACTTCACAGCTTAAAGTCAACATGAAAGGGGTCTTTTCTTCCCTTTTGTGCCGTATGTCCGAGTGAAACGCTTCACAAACAAGAACAAATGTAGGGCGGGGCTTGATTTTGTGCAAGTCCATTCAGTATAAACTGAGTACAGTTGGCTTTATATAATATGAGGGTGCCTTTATGTGATGAGGTCACATGCTGATGCTCTCGTCCAATCAGTGATACTGACACAGCAAATATGCAAATAAGAACATTAACCCAAGGTTTATGAATGTACAGGGTGGCATGTCATAATTATGAATACCCAGGATTAATTGTTAACCCCAGGTAAATGATGAGCAGTGTGAAATGTGGCTTAAGATAACCCTGGATTCTGTTTACCCGGGGTTTAGAATGACCCAGGGTTAACTAGCTCAAGTGTGAAAAGCCCTATAGTGTTAAATAAGATTCATTCATTACATTTTTTTTTATATATATAATTGTACTATAAAACTATCCTGTAAGTTTCAGAACTCAAAACTCCCTTGTTAGTCCAAAAACAGCTTTTATTGAAACCAAGAATGATTCGTTATAGTCACAGTGATGACTATAGTATAGACCATAGTGTCATAGTGCGACAAAAGACCACCTCTGCTGAAGAAGGTTGACGCCCACTTCTACAGCATTGTTTCTTTAGCCCTGCCCACTGATCAGCACATGTCATAGTAACTATGACATGTGCTGATATAGTAACTAGCCTAGTAAATACAAGAGAGACTCAAACACAGGATTTCACCAGCAACAAACCCATAGAGACGCCTCTGAGGATTACAAGACGTTTTGAAGTGCCAAGTTGTAGAACAACACAGTCTTTGCATTGCCTTCTGTCACGGTCGGCTGAAGTGAATAGCTCACGAAGACATAGGAAACTCAGAAACAGTCTTTAATTAGGAACTCGCAGGAATACACAGGGAAAACTAACCAACTTAACATGATGACCGACATTGAACTGAACCAAAGAGGAAGTATTTACACACCAGGGAAACAAACTAAGAACAAAGGAAACAAACTAAATAGTCCATAATCATGACACCTTGTGATCCTAACATTATGAAAGTGGATGAACTGTATTTTTAAGTTCCAGATCGCATCAGTAATACACGTTTCATGTTTGATTCATTTTACTGCAGACTCGTTTTTAAACGAGACGGTTCGACAGGCTCTTCAGAGAGACTGGAAATAAAAGATGATGCAGTGACGACTATACTGGATCCGACAGCACAAGTGTGAGTAACAGTGTTTTTACCATGTGTCACTATTGCTTTGTCTGTTCGTTTGATATGTACTCCCTTTACTTTCACTTTAATGACTTTTACTTTACTAAAAATTATGAACAATAAATATAAGAATGTAAGACAAAATATGATCATTCATTCATAATTCATTTACACGAAATCCCTTTAGTCATCCTGTCAACTATAACTGTGGTTCTGTTAGCCACAAACAAGACTTATGAAGCATATTTGATGCAATACGCATAAATGTTTCATAGTTGGCAAATGTTTTAACTATGTAACGAGATGAACACCTTTCTGTAGCGTCTTCATTTCAACAGTAATATAATGTCATAAAATGTGATACTACCTCACAATATGAAATATATACACAGATTAGGCATAACATTATCACCTAATATTGTTTTTGGTCCCCCTTTTGCTGACTCGTCGAGGAATGGACTCCTCTAGACCCCTGAAGGTGTGCTGTGGTATCTGGCACCAAGATGTTAGCAGCAGATCCTTTAAGTTCTGTAAGTTGCAAGGTTGGGCCTCTGTGGATCGGACTTGTTTGTTCAGAACATCCCACAGATGCTCGATTGGATTGAGCTCTGGGGAATTTGGAGGCTAAGTTAACACCTCAAACTTTCGGTGGTGGACAGGGGTCAGGGGAGCACTTTTGATAGATCCTGACCACTGCAGACCGGGAACACCCCACAAGAGCTGCAGTTCTGGAGATGCTCTGACCCAGTCGTCTAGCCATCACAATCTGGCCCTTGTCAAACTCGCTCAAATCCTTACGCTTGCCCATTTTTCCTGCTTCTAACACATCAACTTTGAGGACAAAATGTTCACTTGCTGCCGAATATATCCCACCCACTAACAGGAGCCGTGATGAAGAGATCATCAGTGTTACTCACTTCACCGGTTATAATGTTATGCCTGATCTGTGTATTTATATAGTGCTTTATACAATACAGATTGTTTCAAAGCAGCTTTACAGTGTTAACAGGAAAATTATGCATTTCGTCTGTTGTTCAGTTGAGCGTTGATTTTAATTCAATGTTGTTCACGATGCTGCTAATTTAGCTGGCTTCCATTTTAGTGCATTTACCGTAAACACAGTTCACTTCACAATATGAAGCATAGAACTAGTACTGTTGTGTTGGACAATCATTGCATGGGAACAACATCATTATACCAAAACATGTGGCTGCAGAATGATGCAGCTGAGCAGAATCAAGCCAGTTAGTGGTCATTTGAAGCCAGCCCAGGCTACAGGTGACTCTTGACTCTTCATGGACATTGTGTTAGTGGAGTCGCGTGTGTTTGGGATGTGCATTCTGCCGCCAGCACTACAGTAATTGATGAATGGGCTGTTTAAACGGTGGAATATGAATGAACAGCAGGTCCCCTTGAGAATATGCAGCAGTATTGTAATCAACCCTGCTGATAGTGTCCCTACCTTTGACTAATGGCTTTAAAAGAAGCCTCTTAGAGCTCCGTTATTAAATTTACGATTCACGCAGCCAGACGTCCCATCTTTGACCCAGTCGGACTTCCGTGCAACGCAGACTGAAAATATTAAACAGTATAACAGCTCTATGCTGCATTTGTGAAAAATGTAGGGAATTTAGTCCTCCATGAATGATTCAAACTGAGTTTTATATGTTTGTTAATGAAGCGCATAAGTTTGAGATTCACAGACAGTGTTTTGCAAAATCTGATTGCCTGTCTCGGTTGCATTTATCATTTAAATGCAACCTTAATTAAAATATAGTTCATGGAATATTCTTTTGTGATGCCTAAAAGCATAAAAGGTCATGATAATGTGAGTTACTATATAAGAACAATATAAGAATTGTATGCAAATATTTGTGGTTAATACCTTTAAGTAAGTTTTGTTCAGTCAGTGCTCTCTCTCTCTCTCTCTCTCTCTGTCTCTCTCTCTCTCTGTCTCTCTCTGTCTCTCTCTCTCTCTCTCTCTCTCTCTCTCTCTCTCTCTCTCTCTCTCTCTCTCTCTCTCTCTCTCTCTCTCTCTCTGCTCTCTGTCACTCCAGTGAACCTGTTTGAAAACTTTCCGGTCGGAGGTGGAATCTGCTCAATGAGCCTTGATTTATGTCTTTCGATATTAACACATTTTTCATCCAGCGGCCGGATGGAAAGCAAAGCTGATGAAGGATGGGAGGTAATCAAGGGTCTAATGTGGAGCAATGCCTGACCACAAATGAGTAATGAAGTTGCTAAGAATTCAAATGGCATTAGTTCAGACATTATATAATGAATATTACATTGACTTTCAGCCATTCTGTAATGTCCCCTGGTAAAGTAACGACTGGTAACGGATCTGTTTGTCCCACTTTGTGACCAACAAAGCCATGTGGTCTTTCGAAAATCATATATATATACACCACTGTTAATAAGTTTGGGTTTTTTAAAAGAAGTCTCATCAGGGCTGCATTTATTTGTTAAAAAAATACAGTAAAAATAGTGAAATATTATTACAATTTAAAAGAAGTGTTTTCTATTTTCATATATTGTAAAATGTAATTCATTCCTGTGATCAAAGCTGAATTTTTTTGCATAATTACCCCAGTCTTCAGTGTCACATGATCCTTCACTAATCATTCTAATTTCATATTCACTTGTTAATTTGATTAATAATTGTGCATTGTGGAATATAGCAGTAAATGCATGCCTTGTGTTATAAGCTATAAGATCTGCTTATATTAAACGTATAGATTCAGAACAGTACACTAATAAACGCATGCAAGTGGCCTTTAGCAACTGTCCTCTGAGACTCGGCATTGACAAACCTACAAGCAGTAATTGGACCATTACGAGTCCCTGGGATCTGTATTGATTTTTCTGTTTTTAGGGCCCAGTCAAATAGTCATGGTCTAGACATCAGGGCTTGTTTCTTAAGTCCTTCCTCCATAATCAGCATATGTTGCCTGACCTCTGTGCATTTCCATGTGGAGTTTAATGCAGGATTAAGCTGGTTTAAAAATGATCATAATCATCTCTCTAAATTGCCCTTATATCCTCCAGTTTCTAGAGAGAAAGGAAGGATTGCATGAATAATTGGCTTCTGTGGTCATGATGAATCAGGCTATTGGACATAGACCCTCACCTTTAAATCCAAACCCATCACGATATGGATCAGGAATGGAGAAACCTCGGGCACAGCTTCCATAGTAACCAACAGACCTTGTGATACCTAAACTAAATCAGTGTGTTTAGTGAGTGTTGATGCATTTACATTTATACATTTTAGCACTTTTGGTTCTGTCGTCTTGAAGTCAGTGGGGTTTTTGAACCTGCTGAATGCCTGAAATTAAACATTTCTGTTGCAAAAATTCATAGTATCACAGAAGTACTGGGATAAAAGTTTATAGTTAAACTCTGATGTCTGTGTTAGTATCAAAATAAAGCAAATCACCTTTTGAAAGTAGCTTGCCGCTTCAAATAACGATTTTATTGATTACATCGTTACGGCAGTAGGTGGCGACAAGTGACTGTTAAAAAAGTATTTGTCATTGAATCATTCATTCAAGAGATTCATTCAAAAATGCTGATTCATCCAGTAATGAAACAAGTGAAGTCTTTATGAGTGAGTCATTGAATAATTCACTCAAGAGATTTGTTCAAAAACACTGATTCATCCAGTAATGAAACAAGTGAAGTTTTTAAGTGAGTCGTTGAATCATTCATTCAAGAGATTCGTTCAAAAACACTGATTCATCCGGTAATGAAACAAGTGAAGTCTTTATGAGTGACTCATTGAATCACTCACTCAAGAGATTCATTCATAAACACTGATTCATCCAGTAATGAAACAAGTGAAGTCTTTATGAGTGACTCATTGAATCATTCACTCAAGAGATTCGTTCATAAACACTGATTCATCCAGTAATGAAACAAGTGAAGTCTTTATGAGTGACTCATTGAATCACTCACTCAAGAGATTCATTCATAAACACTGATTCATCCAGTAATGAAACAAGTGAAGTCTTTATGAGTGACTCATTGAATCATTCACTCAAGAGATTCGTTCATAAACACTGATTCATCCAGTAATGAAACAAGTGAAGTCTTTAAGAGTGAGTCATTGAATCACTCACTCAAGAGATTCGTTCATAAACACTGATTCATCCAGTAATGAAACAAGTAAAGTCTTTATGAATGAGTCATTGAATCATTCACTCAACCTTTTTTTAATAATGCATTCAGATTAATTAAACATTTTAAATAGACTGCAGCAATTACCATTTTGTCAGAACCTCTAGTAAATTACATGTTATTTTGTTTAGTTGTCTGTTCAGAATCATGAGAGAAGCGTGTTTGAAGCAAAAAAAATTGTGATTCTCAGTTTAAAGTCCCAGTGAACCGGAAGTAGCAACTGAGTTTTCTTCAGTGCTGTGACGTAGTTCCAAGTGAAAGGGGATATTGAATAGAGGGCAGGGTTTGACTTCAGCGCTCCTCCTCTCCATCTCTCGCTCATAGCAGACTAACGGTCGGAGGGGAGTGGTTACACATTTTCAAACCTAAGCCTCAAACGGACATCATCTGAGAAGGAACGCCGTTTCCAGACCAGAAGTTACTTTTCAGACTTTGATTAAAGATTACCGCGACAAACAATTTTTTTCTGTGTATTAACTTGCACGGATTAATTGTTCACCCTAAGACCTTTAATATGTGCTAACAAAGTAAATAGGGTCCATTTTGATTTCATGAGGACTTTAACCAGAATCGTGCAGCTCTACATCAAATAAAGTGAAATGACATGAAACAAAAACAGTGAAGTAGGTGCTGTGTTCGCTATAGCAGCATCTCAGAGATCTCGAGTAGGTCAATAAGCAGAAGTTATTACTCCTCCACCTGCATGTGACACCATTAGTGACAGCCCTATGTGTGGTGCAACCATCTTACTGCGGTTTTGGGAAACAGGGGTGACTAGTTGGTTAGTTTCACCAACGATGCTTCGTATAGTAGTGAATCATGCATCATTGTACGGGAAACACACCCCAGAGTATTTAAGGGGGCGTTTGGTATAGAGTGAGTTTGGGACGGGCCGTGACTCGCTACTGGCTGAAATATTCATCAACGGCTGTCTGAGGGAAACACATGCGCTAATGCCTACAAGCTCAGTGCCAAGGGCTCTTTTCACATCGTCAGTCACAGGACATCACATCAAATGCCCATCTGAACGAAAGAAAGGCCCAGTGCAGCCAGATGCACCAAACCTGCCCACACGCTCAGAGATAAAAATACTCACCCATCATGACAAATCATGACAAACAGAATGGATATGGCTCACATATGATTCTCTGAAGGGTCCGGTGTGATGTGGTCATGTACAGTCCTCTATAGAGGCTATACGTCAATGACCGCTACGACACATCAGCACATAGTAACAAAGGACATAAGCTTTTTTTTTTTTTTTTTTTTTTTTTTTTTACATTATATTTTAATTATTATAAAGATTTTAATAATTTATTTTATTGTCTAATATTAAGAAAATAGATCCCTGTCAGTATTTTCTAAATAATTTTGTAATTTACAAACCTGATTCCAAAAAAGTTGGGACAGGGAGCAATAAGAGGCCGGAAAAGTTAAATGCACATATAAGGAACAGCTGGAGGACCAATTTGCAACTTATTAGGTCAATTGGCAACATGATTGGGTATAAAAAGAGCCTCTCAGAGTGGCAGTGTCTCTCAGAAGTCAAGATGGGCAGAGGATCACCAATTCCCCCAATGCTGCGGCCAAACATACTGGAGCAATATCAGAAAGGAGTTTCTCAGAGAAACACTGCAAAGAGTTTGAAGTTCTCATCATCTACAGTGCATAATATCATCCAAAGATTCAGAGAATCTGGAACAATCTCTGTGCGTAAGGGTCAAGGCCGGAAAACCATACTGGATGCCCGTGATCTCCGGCCCTTAGACGGCACTGCATCACATACAGGAATGCTACTGTAATGGAAATCACAACATGGGCTCAGGAATACTTCCAGAAAACATTGTCGGTGAACACAATCTACCGTGCCATTCGCCGTTGCCGGCTAAAACTCTATAGGTCAAAAAAGAAGCCATATCTAAACATGATCCAGAAGCGCAGGCGTTTTCTCTGGGCCAAGGCTCATTTAAAATGGACTGTGGCAAAGTGGAAAACTGTTCTGTGGTCAGACCAATCAAAATCTGAAGTTCTTTTTGTCAGCGCTCAGTTCAGAAACCTGCATCTCTGATGGGATGGGGTTCATGAGTGCGTGTGACATGGGCAGCTTACACATCTGGAAAGGCACCATCAATGCTGAAAGGGATATCCAAGTTCTAGAACAACATATGCTCCCATCCAGACGTCGTCTCTTTCAGGGAAGACCTTGCATTTTCCAACATGACAATGCCAGACCACATACTGCATCAATTACAACATCATGGCTGTGTAGAAGAAGGATCCGGGGACTGAAATGGCCAGCCTGCAGTCCAGATCTTTCACCATAGAAAACATTTGAGCATCATAAAGAGGAAGATGCCACAAAGAAGACCTAAGACAGTTGAGCAACTAGAAGCCTGTATTAGACAAGAATGGGACAACATTCCTATTCCTAAACTTGAGCAGCTTGTCTCCTCAGTCCCCAGACGTTTGCAGACTGTTAGAAAAAGAAGAGGGGATGCCACACAGTGGGAAACATGGCCTTGTCCCAACTTTTTTGAGATGTGTTGATGCCATGAAATTTAAAATCAACTTATTTTTCCCTTCAAATGATACATTTTCTCAGTTTAAACATTTGATATGTCATCTATGTTGTATTCTGAATAAAATATTGAAATTTGAAACTTCCACATCATTGCATTCTGTTTTTATTCACAATTTGTACAGTGACCCGACTTTTTTGGAATCGGGTTTGTATTTCTATTAATGAAACAGAATTACTTGGACAAGATTTGCAACTCAAAACACCCAGAACGTCTCAGCGTTTAAATGATTTACATTTATTCATTTAGCAGAAGCTTTTATCCAAAACAACATACAAATGAAGAACATCACAAGCAATTACAGAACACCTAGCAACACCCTGGTAACCATAGCAACATCTTGGCAACCACACAAAAAGACCCTAGTACCCACATAAAAAGGTCCTGGTAATCATAGCAACACCCTGGCAACCACATAAAAATGTTCCTAGTAATCATAGCAACACCCTGGCAACCACATAAAAAGACAGGGTTGCATAAACTGGTTATGCTAGTCTTAAAAGTTAGTCATCTAAATTTGTTCTTCAAGACTGGTCCTAACTTTTTAAGGTCAGTTACATAAAAAAGGTAGATCATCAGTCAAGTTTAAATTGAAAAAGTAAGACTGATTTCCCCTTAGTTAACTGCTAGTTAGTCAAACTAGTTCTTAAGTGGCTAAGTTTATGAAAAGTTCATAAAAAGACCACAAAGCAACACCCTGGCAACCACATAAAAAGATCCTGTAACCATAGCAACACCCTGGCAACCACATAAAAAGACACTGGTAACTATAGTAGCACCCTGGAAACCACATAGCAAGTCCCTAGTAACCACATAGCAACTCCCTGGCAACTACAGAAAAAGACCCTAGTAACCAAATAAAAAGATGCTGGTAACTAAAGCAACACCCTGGCAACCACGTAGCAAGTTCCTGGCAACCACATAAAAAGATCATGTAACCATAGCAACACCCTGGCAACCACATAAAAAGACACTGGTAACTATAGTAGCACCCTGGAAACCACATAGCAAGTCCCTAGTAACCACATAGCAACTCCCTGGCAACTACAGAAAAAGACCCTAGTAACCAAATAAAAAGATGCTTGTAACTAAAGCAACACCCTGGCAACCACATAAAAAGACCTTGGTAATCATATAAAAAGACACTGGTAACTATAACAATACCCTGGAAGCCACATAGCAACACCCTGGTAACCATAGCAATATAAAAAATGACAAATTCAAAAATAAAAACAATGACCTTACAAACAAATAATGAAATGGCATCTAGTGGAGCTGAATGTATTATTTCATGTTTATCCTGGTGGTATTTAGGCCTACTGGTTTCAGTCCATTCACATTAAATTTGCTCACTGTATATTTCCACAGCTAGCCTTAAAATAGCAGACACTGTAAATGTTTTATTAAAAAGTTCAATTTATGGCAAAGTCTAATATCTACAGATATCCCAAGATTCAGTTCTCCAGCTCTGAGAGCAGGCAGGGCAATATGACACAAGATAGATGCGTCTCATTTGAGACGAGCTTTGCATATTCAGGAGCCGCTATAATAAAGTCAGATGGATGGGGTGTGCATCGTTCATGATAAGTAGAGGAGGAGCAGGAGGAGAGAGAGAGAGAGAGAGAGAGAGAGAGAGATGTAAACAGTGAGTGACACGCTGCTCTAAAATAAGCCCTTCATAACCCTTGTGTCTCCGACCTGACAGGAGCTGTAAATCCCCAATGTAATGACGATACGGCGGCAAAAGCAGCATTGAAAGCGCTCCGTGAGGCCTCCGGATACAATAGATCTGAATGTGAGCAATAATTCAACACGCGAGTCTTCTTCAAGGCCCTAAAAGACTGATCAAAATATAGCGACGCATAATGACTGCCATTGAAGAACTTACTATACCCATCAGCAACTCTCAAACCCGGCCCCGCATCTGCTTTTCTATAGGCCCTTTGTTTTATTCTATGGCAGCACATTTCTGCCACATAAGAAGAAAAATCATGCTCTGCTAAGTCATAATTATGACCTAAGAAGTTGAAATGATGACATACTAAATCATATTTATGAGATGAAAAGTTGAAATTATTACTTAAAAAGTCAAAATCATGAGATTATGAGATGACTTAAGTCATAATTATGAGGTAAAAAGTCAAAATTGGCATCATAATTTCAACTTTTGACAAAGTTTCTGTCAATTTAGTCTTTTTATGTCAATTACGACTTTTCAAGTCACAATTTTCGATTTAATGTGTCAATTTATGGCAGAAAAGAAGAAAAATGCTCTGGTAAATCATAATTATGACCTAAAATGTCAAAATTATAACGAAGTCAGAATTATGATACAAATAGTCGAAAAATTATGACATTCAGAATTGAGATAAATCGAAATCACGATGAGATAAAAAATCATCAAAATTATGATGCCAATTTTGACTCTTTATCGCATAATTAAGTCACAATTTCAGCTTTCCATCTCATAATTATGACTTTTAAATGCGTAATTGAAACTTTTATCTCATAATTGACTTAGTATGTCATAATTTATATTTTTTTATGCCATAAATATGATTTACCAGAGTAGGATTTTTGTTCTCATAAGTTGGAAATGGAGATTTATACATAGTTCTTGTATAACTCTCTGAAACCAAATATGAATATCGTTATCTATTGCACTGAAATGGCATCTTATGCCAGTATTTTTATTTATTTCAATTAAGTTGAAATAATGCTCGAATGAAATATTATATGGAGGCTTCTATGTACTGTATATTAATGTTTCTTAAAACAGAACGTGAATGTGTGCACAAGATGTTTTGGAATCACTATCACTCTTCGACGATAAGGTTCCCATCATGGGATCACTTTATGGATTTATTTATTTTTTATTTATTTTTTTATTTTTATTAAATTGTATGAATTAATCAGCTTGTTAGCTGACTTTATCACTAGAAAGATTCAATATAAGAAATGTCTTAAATTGTTGCACATTAATTTGATGTTTGATGGGTTATTTCATTTTCATCAAATTATTCAAATTACATCAAGTTATTGTGCAACAATTTAAAGACATTTCTTATATTGAATCTTTCTGGCATTGAGTCCTAGAGTTCTATATAGAACCACACTGAACATTTTTGTTGCATGTTTAATTTACAGTGTGGTATCTAATTGCTAGTTGCAATTCCAATTAACGTTTAAGAGATTTAATATTACTTCCGGTTCAAATGCATGAAAGTTGAGTGCATTGCATTGTGGGATACAGTATAGGCCTATTCCTTCCAGCATTCTCCGTTGGTATGCTTTCCATTGAGCAATCTGTGGTTGGGAGCGCCACCGTGTGGACTCAATCTGCTTCTGAATGACTCCAGTCTGAGGCCTGAAAGGAATCAGCATGCCTTTTGTAATCATCGATTTAGTAAGTAATACATTTACTTGTGCAAATACCTCTATTTTTTCCTCTAAACATGTTGTTTATTTGATATTAGAAGCTTCGCCGAAGCCTATAAATTATTTCTCATCGTCCCTTTGATTTCTTTGATTTTTGAATAATTTTTTAAAACACTAGTCATATGGTTTGATAATAGTTTGAAGCTATACCATGCATGCAAGTTTAATGAAAAAGCTAGATTAGTTGATGAAAATGCATAAAATCACTTCACAGCAGACCGAGTTGTCTGGCATGTTAGACTTTGAAGAATAACACGCTGATGTTACAACAACGTCTGTCACGAGTCTCGTTTGGGAATTGCATTTATTTATTTATTAGGAAGCGATGCCAAATATCAGTATAAGTTAGATTAGATGGAGATCCGCTTTGAGGGTCTGACAGTAGTGAATAATTTACAGAGACAAACATGTAGATTTAGCTGATCCAGTGATCACACCCGCCTGTAATGTCTGATAACACGCTGTCACGCGCGTCCTTTCTTTCTTGTGTGCACGGCGTCATTTTAACATCAACCCTCATGCTTTGTTGATGAGTATCAGATGTGTTTAGAATGAAACTCAGTCTTTGGTGGAATATACAATTCTGAATGGCAATTGACAAATAAGTGTAAGCATGTGCGCAGAGAAAATGAATTGCGGCTCGCGCTGAGCTGAGGTGTGACAGCGCTTTGAACAGAGGAGGAGATAATGACTTTATCATCAAAGCGCCGGATAAATGACAGCCAGCAGACTGGAGATGAGAACGAAAGCTCACTTCACAAAGCACACATGGATCAGCTGATGGCAACTAGTCTGCGCTTATTATATTCTTCTATTTGAATGACAAAACAAACCGAGATTTGAGCCTGTGTTTGCCAGCGATACACCTCAAGTTGGTCTGTTTTCATTTGATGCATCGAAACATGACTGTGTTTTTGGATAGACATCTTCAGTCGTTTATCATCTGTCTTTTTATGTGGCTCTGCTAGCAATATGTTTTGATGTTTAGCTCAAAGAGTGAACACAAGGTCATGTGTCCGATGGCCACCGAATGCATTGAAAAGATGCATTGCTTGAATGCAATGCAATGCAAGTCGCTTTGGTCAGAAGTAAACGAGATGTTGCACTTAATACGCCCTCAATAATAACATGCAATAAAGCAATGACAATATAATTAAAGAAGATACTTCAACAGTAAACGTTGACGATGCAAATAGAAGTTTGCATAGGAACGTTTTGCAAAACTGGCTGATATCACTTCTGGTTTATTCGTAAAACTGGAAAGGTTGGGTCAAATCAGGTGTGGTGCATTGTGGTGCACCAAAACTGGGCTGGGATTTTTATTTCCCAGCATGCTTTGCACATGACACTCAAAAGGGAGAGTAAATGCCAAAAGTAAGATTTAGTAGTGTTTGATGTTATGTTAGTTTAGAAGAGTTCCTGTTATGTTGGTTTCCATCATGTGACGATGTGGAGCGTGAGCTTATCTTGTGAACAGATTTATGTTAAATGTTTTATATTGCGGTCCTCATTCAGCGAGTGCTATGCTATGCTAATGCTACCAAAGCATTGTGTAACCAATTAGCAAGATAAAGCTAGTCAAGTTTCCACTACTGAAAATGTCAGATTAGATATTTTTAAGTTAAATGTATGAACTGGCGTACTCAAATATTTCAAGTTCAGAGCAATTAAAATGTATGTTTACAAAATAAAAATCTTAAACTTTAAATTTGATTGCCTCAATCTTATTCGGGTTTACAGTGTGTGCATGCAGAAATAATGCATTGAAAACCCAGATTACCTACTAAATTGGGCAAAATGTGCAGGCTGACCTATCCCACAATGCACCACACCAAAACACAGCTTCCTGAAGCTTCTGAGCGTTATGAATCCGTGTATCGATTCATGATTTGCGTGTCAAACTGCTGAAATCACGTGACTTTGGCGATCCGAATCATGATTCGATACACTGATTCATAACGCTCAGAAGCTTCAGGAAGCAGTGTTTTGAAATCGGCCATCTCTATATAAGTCGTTATTTAGTTGTTGTTTCTTTGCACACAAAAACTATTCTCGTCGCTTCATAAAATGATTGTAGAACCACTGTAGTGAGATGGACTTTGTAGCGGCGTCTTCAGTACCTTTTAAGGGTCTTGAGAGAGGAAATGACATTGCTGCCATATCTTCATCGTATTAAAATGCACATATGTAGATCAGCAAAATCGAACATTTCTTGGGGGACCATGCCCCTCCCGGACCCCCCCTAAATAGCTCAAATTTGGGCAAACTTAAGTCAGCTGCATGCTCAAAAGTTGTTGCTGTTTGCTTTGACCTCATATCTGGAGTTAATGCATTTATGCTGTTAATGTGTTGCAGTCTGGAATATTTATATATAGCCTACTTAATATTACAACTGAATATTCAAACAGTATATTCAAGATTCAAGAGTTTTATTTGTCACACACACAGTTATATACAGAATATACAACCGGCAGTGAAATGTAAACAGGTCCGCTCCATGGACAGTGCAAATTCACAGTTAAAAACACAAGGAGGAAATTATATAGAAATAGGATATAAAAAGTACTATCTATATATATATATATATATGTCTATATCTGTAGAATTATAAATAATCAAGTCAAGAGAAAAAAAGGTAAAAAATAAGGATAAAGTGGAATAAAATAATTGAAGTAGACTGTGCAGTGAGTAAACTGTAGACTTATAAATATGTGGTTAACAAATGTATAAGAGTATAATGTGCAAACAGGTTTATGACAGGTTGTTACACAGTAACAACGAGAACAGAAAGTGCAGTGCAATGTCAGTGTATCGATGTTTATCGTGAAGTGAAGTCACTGAGTTCAGGAGTCTGATGGCCTGGGGAAGAAGCTCCTCCTGAGTCTCTCAGTTTTGGCCATCAGGCTTCAGAAGCGCTTACCAGATGGCAGCAGCGTGAAATGAGGGTTTGCAGGGTGATTAGAGTCCTTGATGATCTTGGTAGCTCTACCTTTGCAGCGTTTGGTGTAGACGTCCTGCAGAGACGGGAGAGCTGACCCTGAGATACGCTCGGATAAGCGCACGACTCTTTGCAGGGCTTTGCGGTCATGACTGGTGCTGTTCCCATACCACGCTGTGATGCACTGAGTTAAAACACTTTCTATCGCCCCTAAATAGAAAGTTTTCAGGATAGCTGGTGAAAGCCTGAATTTCCTCAGCTGGCGCAGGTGGTACAGTCTTTGCCTGGCTTTTTTCACCTGTGTCTGAATGTGAGCAGTCCAGGTCAGGTCCTCGGAGATGTTTACTCCCAGGTACTTGAAGCTGCTCACTCTCTCTACTGGTGACCCGCTGATCATGAGGGGGGAGTATGTCCGTTGTATATATTTACTGTATCTCTTTATTTTTTAAATACTAATTATTTCAGTGGTAGAAAACGTTGTGGCATCAAGATCGGCTACTGTGGGGGCCCTTGGGTTTGTTATAGCCCCAGGGCCCTACGTGCTCTGGTTGCAGGGGAGTTAAAAGTACAACTCAAGTCACAGTCCCAGTCAATATGGGAGCTATTTTGACTGGGTGACTTTATTGTTTTTCATGATACAGCAAAACTTTTGATTCTGCATTTTGACATTGACATTGACTCTGTCATAGGTCTATCTAGGTTGTGATTTATTTCTGTTGTAGTTGTGTCTTCAGCCATTTTGGTGTGTTAAATTTGAGTCAGTTTTGGACTTCCTATTTTTATGCTTGAATTTACAAGGTTGTGTTCCGTATTGTGGTGCTCAGCAATTTTAACATGGTATCATCATCGTATCCTGTACGTATCCTGCTCCTTTCCTGTAGCTCAAACAATAAGAGCGTGGCGCTAGCAACACCAAGGTCATGGGTTCGAATCCCAGGGAAAGCAAGAACTGACAGAAATGTAAATGCAATGAATGCAATGTAAGTCGCTTTGGATAAAAGCGTCTGCCAAATGCATAAATGTAAGTGCCACAATTTTTTTACATTTCACTGCCGGTTGTATATTCTGTATATAACTGTGTATGTGACAAATAAAACTCTTGAATCTTGTATCAGTGTAGATGTAGATCGACTAAAATAAAACCATTAAAACATGAAAAATAGCCACAGTGTCACAAAAAAATTGCTATACCATGATACTCAATATGTTGTCCCACGCAGAGTCAGTTTCCCTGTTGCACCTGCACAAAATTTGAGGGTTCCCCCACCTGCCAAATTCCACTTTATCCATTGCACATGACCACGTGTTTTTGCACATGTTAAATTCATGTTTTGTTCTGTAAGAGGAGACCAACACTGGCTCATTGCACTTGTGTATTGAAATAAAAGAGGGGCATAATAATTCAGTTCTGCTGTTTTATTCAAATGTTTGCGACGATGTCCTTTGCTCTCTTTTCATGCGTGCGTCCTTTGTAATCTCACACCGATAGCAGGGGTGAGAAAACACAAACACAAATGCATTGTTTTTCCGTAGCGCACAATCTCATTCTGCGCTTCTGATTCTCTAGAGGAAGTCTTTCAGTCGCCCTTCACCTCGCCGTGGGTCCCGATCAGCGCGTGTGTGTGTGTGTCGTCTGTCAAACTCCACGCAGGAGAAGAAAAAGACTCGGAATGAGGGAGCGCCGCTTCCCAATCCATTCCCCGGGTAATTCATCTCCTGCTGCGAAGAAGAAAAATGAGTGGAAAGAAAGTAAATACGCTCCATTCAGAGACAGATGCATCATGGGATGCGTGTTGTCTTCCTCTCCACTGCCTCAATCATCCAAACAGCAGCGATCCCGCACCCTAGACACACGGATCAGAAGGAAAACAATGAAATAACGATATTGGCCGTGACATTTTGGTCTGATTTTCAGAGGGATATTTAATTGTGTTGATCGTGTAGAGCCGGCAGGAGCAAAAGATGCAGATTCTGAGCGGGAAGAGCCATTAGTCAAATTACACACACCGTCTAGGTCTTTACAAAAGCCAATATCTGACACCAGCCCCTTTTATTGCCGAAGAATGATGGCAATTCTAGCGTGACACATTCATTTCTTTGGTTCAGACGTGCTGAATAAAGGGGTTAGATGAGGAATTTCTTTGTCATCTCGGAACAAAGCAATAAGGAAATATGATATTTCGTAAAAGGGAGTTTAGCTATATCACATGATCAAGGCAGAGGGCCATATGGTTAGTTTATAAATGAAGTACTCGACATACAACACACACACACACACACACACACACACACACACTGAAGGAAGGTCATGAGTTCAGTACTGAAGATTATTCGGATTCATCCTCATTTTGCCTAAAATAATTATTGTATGGGATAAACGTTAAAATCAATGGTGTATAACTACAAAACTTAAACATTAGTGTACATACTTTATTAATTGTACATAATATTTAGGCATTTATATAAAGAAATGCTATTATCTTATAATAATGTATTTTTATTAATTGAGGAAGTTGTATTATATTGTTACTTTATATTACATGTTATATTGATATTTTTTTATTAATTGAGGGAAGATTCAACATTAATTTATTAGGCCAATAACATTAGGCCAAAAAGAAAAACTTATGATACAAAGTTTTATATTATATTATATTCATTATATTATTTTACATTATATTATATTCATTATATTATATATACATTTTTTATTAATTGAAAGATTGTTCAAAATTAACTTACAAAGCAACTTTACAAAGTTTAACACGTAGGTTTCTGTCCAATAAATGTGATTTACATTTTGTAAATATAATTAAACTTTGTAAATCTAAATTAATTACAAAATAGCTTGGAAAGGATATATAAAAACAAAACATATCCCTAAATATATGTACATGTATGATAAACATACACTACCGTCGATTAAGTCGATTAAGATATTTTAATGTCCACCAGGGCTGTGTTTATCTGCTCATAACTCCAGTAGATCAGTGTAATATTCCTCCAGTGTAGATCAGCTGTTCTCTGTGTGAATATACAGTAAAGTGTGATTTATTCCTGTGATCAAAGCTGAGTTTATCATCATTACTCCAGTCTTCAGTGTCACATGATCCCTCACTCATCATTCTCATAGGAGGATCTGATGATCAACACACATTTATGATTATTATCAGAGTTGGAAACAGTTGTGCTGTAACATAAATGTCTTTACTGTCACTTTTGATCAATTTATTGCATCCTTTCTGAATAAAAGTATAATTTTTTTTTTTTTACATCTTATTGACCCCACACCTGTGTGTGTGTGTGTGTGTGCGTGTGTGTGTGTGTGTGTGTTGTGATTTATATGTGACAATGAACAGTCTTGTTATCCCATTCCATGTTGTATTTTGAATCATGTCCGACCTCAGACAGGCGATCACATGATTAAGCATGAGAGGGCAAAAGCATATTAGTTATGATGCCATCGCAAACACAGCGAGCGAGTCTCTGGGGTGTTTTGCAGCTCCAGTGCACAGGAGTAAAGGCCGCGCGACTGGCCCCTCCGGTTATTCATGAAACCTCTCTTTTGGGTTTATTCTCTCGTTCTCCTCATTTCGACTGTCTGCACTGCGAGTTACACACTTCAGTCTGAGGCTGCATGGCATTAATTAAACCCACGGTTCATCTGCCTTCATGTGTTTGCTTCATTATAAACCAGAAGTGACCAACGAGAGGAGTGCCACGGGCCCCTGAACATGAGCTCCATCCTGAAATCTAAAAGACATCTGTCCTTTATAAACACACAATACACTAAAAATATTAACTAATATTAGTTTCTATTAAGTTACTTTATTATATTTTTTTCTACTCGCTATAATAATACTGTTAAATTTATTATTTATTTGTTAATTTAAATCCCATTTTTATTATGTTATATTAATCGTTAATTTAATAATTCATTTTTATTTAATCACATTTTTATTCATTTTAATATCATTTATTTAAATTTTTAATTTAACATTGAATCATTTATTTTAACCTAATTAGTTTATTTTATATATATATATATATATATATATATAAATAAATTAGAGTAATTTATTAAGTTTTTTCTCTAAACTTTTGCATGTTTATTTAAGCTAATTTATTTACTAATTTTATTATTATTATAATATTCAGTTTTACTCTAGGCTTTAACTCATATTTATTTTAATCTCATTTATTTATTTACTTTTTGCATTTTTATCACGTCAATTTCCCATTAAATCATTTATTTATTTTAATTTAATTTATTTATTTACATATTTTTTCATGGTTTTTGCAAAATCAGGTCCAAAACACGCACATCACTGGCAAAAATATGCTCAAAAGTTGGGTGCTCAAACAGAAAAAAGTCGGCACACCACAGCTCCAAAAATATGCACAAAAAAACCCGTTTCGAGCAAAGCTCTGAAGAAAAGCCTGCTTTGCTTGAAACGTAACCCATGTGGGAGTCTACTATTACAATATGTTTTACATATTTTTGGAGCTGTGGTGTGCCGACTTTTTTCTGTTTTTATTTTCTCTAGACTTTTCCACGGACTCCCTGTCCCCAGTTTAAAAACCCCTGGTCTAGATGACAAATGGGAAAGAGAAGCGGTCCCAGCACCGAGCCCTGAGGCACTCCACTATCTAGATGTTGTGACTTAGACACCCCACCCCTCCACGACACCGAATGACCTACTGAGAGGAAAGACTTGAACCACTGGAGATGCGCTTCATCATGAGGCTCTGGTGGTTCCTCCTGCCATTGCTTTAGATAACAAAGTGTTGTCTTGGCCTCTTGCTCCTGTATAAACTCAGCACACAACACACATTCTCTGAGGCGGTGACAGTTACTGTGGAAACAGATGATGAGAGAGTGATGACGAACCCACGCGGGACTGAAGAGGTGCGTTCAGATGACAGCGGCCTCATTCATCTCCACCAGTGGATTGTGATTATACAGAAGAATGACAGCACGGTTCAAGGCGAGGGACGTGAGGAAGTGTGACTGGTCTGACATCACATTTTGTCCTTTGAAAAACATGCATCTAGTGTTCATGCCAAAGACACATTAGGGCTGTTCAAATTCAATCTAGTTCATAAAAATGATATTTCACCATCATGGATCTCTTTCTATATACACTGATCAGGCATAACATTATGACCTAATATTGTGTTGGTCCCCTTTTGCTGACCCGTCGAGGCATGGACTCCACTGGACCCCTGAAGGTGTGAATTTTTTTTTATTTTTTATGAAAGTCTGAATCATTTTCAACCAACCTTTAGTTTTGTGTAATATGTATTGCAAATGATTGGAAAATAATAAAAGGCTTTGTTTTAAATTACAATTGTTTAAAATGTATATTTTGAGGAACTGTTTTAGCACATTTCTGAAAGGTAAGCATTTAAGGTTTTTTTGTATTCTTTGTAATGGACTCCTCTAGACCCCTGAAGGTGTGCTGTGGGATCTGGCACCAAGATGTTAGCAGCAGATCCTTTAAGTCCTGTAAGTTGTGAGGTGGGGCCTCCATGGATCGGGCTTGTTTGTTCAGCACATCCCACAGATGCTCGATTGGATTGAGATCTGGGGAATTTGGAGGCCAAGTCAACACCTCAAACTCGTTGTGCTCCTCAAACCATTCCTGAAGCATTTGTGCTTTGTGTCAGGAGCATTATCCTGCTGGAAGAGCCACAGCCACCAGGGAATACTGTTTCCATGAAAGGGTGTACATGGTCTCAACAATGCTTAGGTAGGTGGTACGTGTCAAAGGAACATCCACATGGATGGCAGGACCCAAGGTTTCCCAGCAGAACATTGTCCAAAGCATCACACTGCCTCCGCCGGCTTGCCTTCTTCCCATAGTGCATCCTGGTGCCATGTGTTCCCCAGGGAAGCCACGCACACGCACCCGGCCATCCACGTGATGTAAAAGAACACGTGATCCATCAGACCAGGCCACCTTCTTCCATTGCTCCGTGGTCCAGTTCTGATGCTCACGTGCCACTGTCGGTGCTTTCGGCGGTGGACAGGGGTCAGCATGGGCACCCTGACTGGTCAGCGGCTATGCTGCCCCATACGCAACAAACTGAGATGCTCTGTGTATTCTGACACCTTTCTATCAGAACCAGCATTAACTTCTTGAGCAGTTTGAGCTCCAGTAGCTCGTCTGTTTGATCGGACCACACGGGCCAGCCTTCGCACCCCACGTGCATCAATGAGCCTTGGCCGCCCATGACCCTGTGGCCGGTTCTCCACTGTTCCTTCCTTGGAGCACTTTTGATAGATCCTGACCACTGCAGACCGGGAACACCCCACAAGAGCTGCAGTTTTGGAGATGTTCTGACCCAGTCGTCTAGCCATCACAATCTGGCCCTTGTCAAACTCGCTCAAATCCTTACGCTTGCCCATTTTTCCTGCTTCTAACACATCAACTTTGAGGACAAAATGTTCACTTGCGGCCTAATATATCCCACCCACTAACAGGAGCCGTGATTAAGAGATCATCAGTGTTACTCACTTCACCGGTCATAATAGCAATAATTGGCTTTAAATCATAGGGAAACCACTTTGTGCTATACAGCACCTTTGTCAAATCAAATGGTGCTGTGTAGAACCATATAACCTGTGTGTGTGTGTGTGTGTGTGTGCGTGCGTGCGTGCTGTGCGTGCGTGTGTGTGTGTGTGTGTGTGTGTGTGTGTGTGTGTGTGTGTGTGTGTGTGTGTGTGTTTACGCCTGATCGGTGTAAAATACAACACTCCCACCTTGTGGCCTATTACCTTAATGGCACGAGTAAACCTGTTTACAGAGCAGTTTGCGGTTCTCTTACTGAACATTACACAGTTGGTCCATTTTACATGATTCAACACAGCGCTACATATATGGAATGCTGTAGACCTTTTACCATATATGAATGCATGCAGATATTATTTAATAATTCCTATAATTCATCCAGTAGTGAAACACGAGTCGTGAAGATTCGAAACCTTTGTGAATCATTTGTTTCGAATCAGTGATTCAAACTGCCAAAGTCACGTGATTATAGTAAACTAGGCTTCGTTACGTCATAGATGTTTGTAAACGTTTGTAAATTTGTAGACATTTTAATACAATTAAATGGAACAGTTTTAGTTAATATTGACCTGATTAACCAAGCTCTCCATAAAACAACAACTTAATAAACTAACACATATTATGCAGACACGTCATATTTAATGGCATTACATTTGTTTATTGCATTTAATACTTTCAATAAAAAATTTGCAATTAGTTTATAAAAGGTGTTTTGGCTGAGTTTTCGTTGCATTTACACAGTTTTGACCAGCAGGGGTCGCCAGCGCGCGGCGTTTCGAGCGCTTCGGATCAGTGAATCATTTTACGAATCAATCGGTTCAATTGAATCAAAGATTCGAAAAGCTCCGTTTCTCCCCATCTGTTTAATATTAGGAAACACCTGGTTTCTGATATTCAAAAAGATTACATCAATCATTAAGAGTAAAATGAAAACAATCTCTGTTCAGATTAGGAAATAAGCATTTTCAATATAACAAAATGTTAAGTGAAGTTAAAAGGTTCCAAATGCGGTTCCAAATGCTTAAGTCATATAAAATGCTTTATAAGCAAGTTAATTAGACTATTAATTAATTGCAGTAATCAACTTTGCACGTGTGGGTTATAAGTAGGGTACCACAAAAACATTTGGCCAAAAAAATAATTAAATAAATAAATCTCAGAAGGGAGAATGAACCAGGATTCTGCTAAAACACTTCAAACACCCACATTATCAAACCAAATCTATACTTCCCTTGGGTTACACCATAATAGAGCTCTTGATAGCAGATTATATATTAGGGGAGAGCGGGGCACAACCTAAAGCTTTTTGACTTTCTCAGTTTGTGTAACTCCACTTGGGGTTCAGAGTATTTATTTTTTCCCACATTAATTTCCCACATGTCTAGTACAATGATGTGGTTTTGTTTCATTAATACAGTGTGTACTTTTTCTTGATTTACCCTGAAAGAATATAAGTGAAATGTGACAACATGCCCCATGTGAGGGATACATTATAACATGAGGGGTACATTATAACATGTGAGGGGTACATTATAACATGTGAGGATACATTATAACATGTGAGGGGTACATTATAACATGTGAGGGGTACATTATAACATGTGAAGGGTACATTATAACATGTGAGGGATACATTATAACATGTGAGGGATACATTATAACATGTGAGGATACATTATAACATGTGAGGGATACATTATAACATGTAACAGGTGAGGGATACATTATAACATGTGAGGGATACATTATAACATGTGAGGGATACATTATAACATGTGAGGGATACATTATAACATGTGAAGGGTACATTATAACATGTGAGGGATACATTATAACATGTGAAGGGTACATTATAACATGTGAGGATACATTATAACATGTGAGGGATACATTATAACATGTGAGGGATACATTATAACATGTGAGGGATACATGTGAGGGGTACATTATAACATGTGAGGGTACATTATAACACGTGAGGGATACATTATAACGTGAGGGGTACATTATAACATGTGAGGGGTACATTATAACATGTGAGGGGTACATTATAACACGTGAGGGATACATGTGAGGGGTACATTATAACGTGAGGGGTACATTATAACGTGAGGGGTACATTATAACATGTGAGGGTACATTATAACATGTGAGGGGTACATTATAACACGTGAGGGATACATGTGAGGGGTACATTATAACATGTGAGGGGTACATTATAACACGTGAGGGATACATGTGAGGGGTACATTATAACATGTGAGGGATACATGTGAGGGGTACATTATAACATGTGAGGGGTACATTATAACATGTGAGGGATACATGTGAGGGGTACATTATAACATGTGAGGGGTACATTATAACATGTGAGGATACATGTGAGGGGTACATTATAACATGTGAGGGGTACATTATAACATGTGAGGGATACATGTGAGGGGTACATTATAACATGTGAGGGGTACATTATAACATGTGAGGATACATGTGAGGGGTACATTATAACATGTGAGGGGTACATTATAACATGTGAGGGGTACATTATAACGTGAGGTACATTATAACATGTGAGGGGTACATTATAACGTGAGGTACATTATAACGTGTGAGGGATACATGTGAGGGTACATTATAACATGTGAGGGGTACATTATAACATGTGAGGGGTACATTATAACGTGAGGGATACATGTGAGGGGTGCATTATAACATGTGAGGGTACATTATAACACGTGAGGGATACATGTGAGGGTACATTATAACATGTGAGGGGTACATTATAACGTGAGGGATACATTATAACGTGAGGGGTACATTATAACATGTGAGGGGTACATTATATAACATATGAGGGTACATTATAACATGTGATGGGTACATTATAACATGTGAGGGATACATGTGAGGTACATTATAACATGTGAGGGGTACATTATAACATGTGAGGGATACATGTGAGGGGTACATTATAACATGTGAGGGGTACATTATAACATGAGGGGTATATTATAACGTGAGGGGTACATTATAACATGTGAGGGATACATTATAACGTGAGGGATACATGTGAGGGGTACATTATAACATGTGAGGGTACATGTGAGGGGTACATTATAACATGTGAGGGGTACATTATAACATGTGAGGGGTACATTATAACATGAGGGTATATTATAACGTGAGGGGTACATTATAACATGTGAGGGATACATTATAACGTGAGGGATACATGTGAGGGGTACATTATAACAGGTGAGGGGTACATTATAACATGAGGGATACATGTGAGGGGTACATTATAACATGTGAGGGGTACATTATAACATGTGAGGGATACATGTGAGGGTACATTATAACATGTGAGGGGTACATTATAACATGTGAGGATACATGTGAGGATACATGTGAGGGGTACATTATAACATGTGAGGGATACATGTGAGGGGTACATTATAACATGTGAGGATACATGTGAGGGGTACATTATAACATGTGGGGTACATTATAACATGTGAGGGGTACATTATAACATGTGAGGGATACATGTGAGGGGTACATTATAACGTGAGGGGTACATTATAACGTGAGCGATACATGTGAGGGGTACATGTGAGGGGTACATTATAACATGTGAGGGGTACATTATAACATGAGGGGTACATTATAACATGTGAGGGGTACATTATAACATGTGAGGGGTACAGTGTAACATGACCACATGACATTTTTTAATCATTAAAAATATACTAATTTTTGAGTTTGCCAACAAACACATCGCTAAATCATTTCTGAACATTGACTCTTAGTCATTATTCACCCTTTTCTCATGGTTTCTCAATAGAATTCATAAAAGTATAGAATATAATATCATAGTTCTAATAGGGTGCAAATTACTAATTACTAAAACAATTCAGCTGATAATTCATTCATGCTCCAATGCATGTTGGGAGTCATGGGTGAGTTGTGATTGGTGCACCCAGAATGCACTGCAAAAAAGCTTTTTGATGGCCACCATTGTTGAGATTCATACACTGATTGAATCTGTGTCTGTGTGTCTAATCGACAGAGATTTAAACCTTTTTGAACAGAACAACTTTTAAAAATCCCTCTGATTATATTGAAAACACCAGATCTTATGCTGTAGAATCACAGAGCTGTGTTGATCAATAAAGTAAATCTAACTAAACAATTAGGCTCTAAAACATAAAAACATAACCAGCAACACCTGATCACATTTTCTGGGCTTGTCTGGCTGCTATAAATCAGTTATAGCAGCCAGACAAAAACTAATGTTATAAAGTCAAGGGTCAAGAGCTCAACTAAAGCAAACACTGATCCCCATAATGGTGACTCTGTCCTTCAGTGATTCTGCTCATTATCATCAGGTGTCTTCACTAATATTCAATCATTACTTCATTAATCTCTTAATTATCTCATTAACTTTAACACTGCTTTAGAGTTACTTTTAACACTTTTGAGTGTGGACTCAAATAAACTCCGAGGAGAGTTAATTTAATTAATTTAAGTTGGATATATCCAACTTCATATATTTAGCTGTGCGATAATACAGTTTACATTTTTGCGACAATATAAACAATCATGCAGCCTAGAATTGCTTTATAATATTTTGTCTCTAGAAGCCTGATGGTTAAGATTCACATCACTTAGAATAGCTGAGCAAAAGAGGTTGAGCAAACTCCACTAATCAGTTCCCCTGTAATCTAAAGCTAATAGGTATATGTACAGTATATACAAAAAAAAAAAAAAAAAAAAAAGTTTTACAGGGCAGCACTTATAGTTTACTGTCTATTTTACAGTTCAAAACCGTATAATTAAAAGGTTTATATTGTAATAATTACGTGTGCACTGTAAAATAAATTCTGTGGTTGCCAGAAATTTACCGTAAAAAAAACGTATTTCATTAACTGAAATAATGTTAAATTACCAACCTATTGAAATACTAATATACCTATGATATATACTGACAACCAACCACCAATCACAGTGGTGATGGGAGTCACATGATGAATCACAAGCTGAGGACAAGACTGAACTAATTTTTAAAGCATTCAAAGCACACTTTTAAGAAATACACTAATAAAACTATATATATTTTTGCGGTAGTATACTTTATTTCAATGCACTAAAATCTATTTAAGTTTTAGTGGTATTTAATAAACTTTTTCAAGTGCACTGAAGTACTACTGAAGTAGAAATATACTTTTAATTAGTGTATTTAGCACAAAAATAAGAATGTACTACAAATGTACTTGCATGTATTTTTAGTGCATTCAAGTATACTTTTCACCTGTACTCTCAGAAAAAGGTACAAAAGCTGTCACTGGGGTGGTACCTTTTCAAAAGGTACACTTTTGTACCTAAAGGGTGCATATTGCTACCTTAAAGGTATATATTAGCACCTAAAGTGTACATATTAGTACCTAAAAGGAGCAAAAGTGTACCTTATGAAAAGGTACCACCCCAGTGACAGCATTTGTACCTTGTATTTCTGAGAGTGTGGGAAAGCACAGTCATCTTTATCATCACAGATTTGCATCATGTTTGATTCGAGTGTTGAAACAGGCTGTTCAAAGAGTAGTTTTATCCTCTTTAAATGCATCAGGAGCATGTTTGGTCTGGTAAAGATAACATCATGATGATGTTTCCCAAAAAGATATAGGTGAAGGTGTGTCTTTTTAAACCTGTGTGATCCGCTTCCAATCCTTCACCGTCAGCTGAGCGTCTCTTGGCCTGTGTTCCACATAACCCTCATTCACTGTTCCCTACATTACTCCACTAATATATAGACCACTTGAAGGAGTGAATGAATTCAGACACAGAGTGCGCTGGACGTTGTTGCTGCTTAATAACACTAATAACTTGGAAAACTGGCAGCTCCAGTAGTAATGAAAATATTTATCTCTGTCATGGAAACTGTGTATAAACCTTAATTAAACAGTTTAATAATCAGTTCAAAAGGAATTTATACCAGTATGATATTACGCTGTACACACATTGGACCAGCTTTTTGGAAAATGTATGGATGGATGATTCAATTAATTTGGCGCGAGACTCTCATAGTGCATTATGGGTATTCTCTAGCCGTTGAGTGTACATCAGTTGTACTCTCGTTATTGCGGTGCATTGTGGGACTGAATGAGCGCACTCAATGGTTTCGGACACCACTGCTGTCCGCTCAAATAGTGCCCTGTTTAAGGGTATATGGGGCGATTTGGAACACAGCCCTGGTCTCATGGGCGACTCCATCTGAATTTACAGCTCAGCTGCAACAGATTTGTGTGAGTCGTGGCAAACGGCCAGAACAGTGTGCCAGATGCACTCACTAACCTCTGCTCAGGGATTTCAGGACAAAGAGACAAAGAAAGCCAATATACAATCACTTTGTGTTTGTGACTGTTTCCACAACCGATCTGGCTCATTTCGTAGAAAGCAAAGCCATCATTTTTCAGGGTTCAGGTCATGATCTGACAGAAGCCTAGTTTCTGTAAATCCATTTTTTTTCACATGCATAGTCGATCAAAAAGTAAGGCAAGACGCTGCAGGCAAAAACATTGTTCGTTTTTTCATTCACTGGTCCATAATGAGATTTTGGGCTGTTTTTCATAATGTGTTGTTTGAGACTAGTGGGAAAAAATAAACCTTTAAGTGTTATATCTATATAGTTTCTATAGAGTTTTTTTCTCCTTCCATACACCAAAACTTACAGATTTATTCCTATCTATATTCTGAAGGTTTTTAGGGAGGGGTTTGTTCATATATCATTTGCCGGATTTTGTACATTTTATTCATAAAAACATGATGACATTTTTTTTTTTCTGTCTGTTGACTTTTTTCTGATTTATAGTGATAAAAAAGACAAATGCCAAATATTTCAAACGTCAACAAAATGAAACAATAATTTTGAACCTGGCTTTATCCGATGTTTACAAATATATGCAAATTAGTGCATATTTAATTAGATAATGCCTAATTTGCATATTTAAACAACATTTCATAAAAATTGTAATACAAATTTTTTTGCAATACTTAATGTAATCAATCAGCGGGGAATAGATACAACAGACACAAAATATCAAACCAAGTGGCATGTATTTTAAATAATTCACAAGCACGCACTTCATTTGGCTTTTGTTGGTGTTTGCAGGATGTAGGAGTAGCTGTTAGGCAACTGTTTCTTAATGTCTCCAATCATCTGGAGCCTCATTTATAAAACACGTGTACGCACAGATTTGATCTTAGACTATGTGTACTCTAAAAATCCATGCCAATGTTCAATTTTATAAAAACGGTCTTGGACATGGAAAAGTTCTTAGCACTTTCTCTTGTGGCAGAGTCAGAGTACTGCAGGTATTTGGAGATCTTTTACTGATGCAGAAATAGTTGTCACATCTGGAAGTGAGGCTTATGCATGTTGTTTGTGCACATTTGAGAAATGATGGTTTCTACACAAAATTTTGTAAACGAGGCCCCTGCATGGTCTTTAGATGTGACTCGTGACCCTCCTTCAATGCTGAAGTCACAGCACCTAATGCAATGACAAGTGTCCAAATGCATTTTGTGGTCACTGTACATTACCCTGTGTGTATTTATGATTAGAGCCAAACAACAAACCAGAGCTGCAACTGTCCAGAAGAGCAATGAGAGTCATCTGTAATAATTGGATAACAGCGCTGTTTGCAGGGAAGTACAGTATCCTGTTTACATGAAGCCCATTGCACAAAGCTGTTGTCCTGCAGCGCTCGGAAAACAGGAAGTTTTATAGGGTGCTACACACAGATAATCCTGTTAGCATTCCCAAACCAATTCATTGGGCAAAATATTGCTGTAGAACTTGAAGAGAAACTTCAGCACCCTTGTAGTAGAATCCTGTGCAAATTCCTGCAGATTATAGGATGATAAAAAGATTACATGAACCCTAACAATAACTGCACTAAAAGTGTATTTGGACACTTAAAAATGTATGCATTTCATCAGTTTAGATCTCAAAGCAAACGTCAAAAACGTGTCCTGCCAGAGGAACCACTGATGTTTTCTTGATTTTGTTGCGCAATGCAAGGCAAGTCAAATGTGTTTGTATAGCACTTTTCACAATGTATGTTGTAGCAAAGCAGCTTTACAGAAAATAATGATTTTAATAGTTATAATATCTTGACATTTCCATGCCTTATTAGTTGAATTTAGCAGCTGGGCAGTAATAGTATACTTTTTTTTTTTTTTTTTTTTTGCAATACAAACAATCAAGCAGTTGAGATTTGCAATATATATTGCTTTACATGAGTATGCATGTGGATAAAGTTGGGATATATATCCAACTTTATAAAGAGTTGAACGATAATATATAAAACACTTTTCAAAGGCTTTTGCTTTGAGCTTTCCTGCAGCTCAAACAATAAGAGCGTGGCGCTAGCAACGCTAAAGGTCATGGGTTCGATTCCCAGGGAAAGCAAGAACTGATCAAATGTAAAAATGTGTACCTTGAATGCAATGTAAGTCACTTTGGATAAAAGCGTCTGCCAAATGCATAAATGTAATGTAAATATAAAATCAGCAGGGATTTGCTATAGCCTATATATCCCCCTATACAAGTGTGTATGTAAGACATATAACTTTCTGAGATTTGCTATATATTGATTTGTTAGTTTATGTATGCAGGTAAAGTAGGATGTATCCAACTATTTAATATACAAACCCGATTCCAAAAAAGTTGGGTCACTGTACAAATTGTGAATAAAAACAGAATGCAATGATGTGGATGTTTCAAATTTCAATATTTTATTCAGAATACAACATAGATGACATATCAAATGTTTAAACTGAGAAAATGTATCATTTTAAGGGAAAAATAAGTTGATTTTAAATCAAAAATCTCAAAAAAGTTGGGACAAGGCCATGTTTCCCACTGTGTGGCATCCCCTCTTCTTTTTCTAACAGTCTGCAAACGTCTGGGGACTGAGGAGACAAGCTGCTCAAGTTTAGGAATAGGAATGTTGTCCCATTCTTGTCTAATACAGGCTTCTAGTTGCTCAACTGTCTTAGGTCTTCTTTGTGGCATCTTCCTCTTTATGATGCTCCAAATGTTTTCTATGGTGAAAGATCTGGACTGCAGGCTGGCCATTTCAGTCCCCGGATCCTTCTTCTACGCAGCCATGATGTTGTAATTGATGCAGTATGTGGTCTGGCATTGTCATGTTGGAAAATGCAAGGTCTTCCCTGAAAGAGACAACGTCTGGATGGGAGCATATGTTGTTCTAGAGCTTGGATATCCCTTTCAGCATTGATGGTGCCTTTCCAGATGTGTAAGCTGCCCATGCCACACGCACTCATGAACCCCATCCCATCAGAGATGCAGGCTTCTGAACTGAGCGCTGACAACAACTTGGGTTGTCCTGGTCCTCTTTAGTCCGGATGACATGGCGTCCCAGTTTTCCAAAAAGAACTTCAAATTTTGATTGGTCTGACCACAGAACAGTTTTCCACTTTTTGACCTATAGAGTTTTAGCCGGCAGCGGCGAATGGCACGGTGGATTGTGTTCACGACAATGTTTTCTGGAAGTATTCCTGAGCCCATGTTGTGATTTCCATTACAGTAGCATTCCTGTATGTGATGCAGTGCCGTCTAAGGGCCGGAGATCACGGGCATCCAGTATGGTTTTCCGGCCTTGACCCTTACGCACAGAGATTGTTCCAGATTCTCTGAATCTTTGGATGATATTATGCACTGTAGATGATGAGAACTTCAAACTCTTTGCAGTGTTTCTCTGAGAAACTCCTTTCTGATATTGCTCCAGTATGTTTGGCTGCAGCATTGGGGGAATTGGTGATCCTCTGCCCATCTTGACTTCTGAGAGACACTGCCACTCTGAGAGGCTCTTTTTATACCCAATCATGTTGCCAGTTGACCTAATAAGTTGCAGATTGGTCCTCCAGCTGTTCCTTATATGTGCATTTATCTTTTCCGGCCTCTTATTGCTCCCTGTCCCAACTTTTTTGGAATGTGTAGCTCTCATGAAATCCAAAATGAGCTAATATTTGGCAGACATTTCAAAATGTCTCACTTTCAACATTTGATATGTTATCTATATTCTATTGTGAATAAAATATAAGTTGTTTGGGGCTGCTTTGCAAATGTAATCTCTAAAATAAAGGGTGCAGGAGCTTGTTCTAGTATCCTTTCAGCCAGAGACAGATTTAAGCAGATCTTGTTTAATCCAGCAGCCCATTTCCGTAGAACTGGACACCTCCTATTTCTGCCAGAATGTGGTTAAAAGCACCAGGGTTATATGATCATAGCGTGCACATGACTGGCAAATGACTGTTGGTAATGAAAGGCCTTTTTGTGTGAAGAGATCATTAAAACCAACAGATGGAGAAGCAAAGAGATTTTAAACTCCATCCAGGCAGGTTCAGCTTGTCAAACAGTCACTGATGAACAGTCTGCTTGACCAGAGCTGTTGTCCATTATAAAGACGTTTCAATGGCATCTGTGGAAGACTCTCAGATGTCCAAGTGATCAGCTTATACAAGGATCTGTGCCTCCAAATTCCAGCTCTGAATTCCGCCTGGAGGCACTTTCCATGTGATTACAACTGAAAAGATTCCTTGTGCCCTCAGAATATAAGCAGAGTCTGTCTAACAGACATAATCATAGAGCGAGACTTAGAAAGGCCTGTACTTTAGTGTTGGCATCTGAATGAGGTGAACAAACTTCAAGTAAAATGGGTGTTTAAGAACTAAATTACATTGTATTTGTCTTCTTAATTACCTGAAAGTAAACACTTACTCCGAAAATAGTGAATTATTGAGGTCCAAAACTCTGAGACCACACTAAAAATGTGAGTTTTTTTCCCCCATTTAAACTTAGTCAAAAAACAAAGTCTCAGACTTTTGCACATGTACACCATTCAGAAGTCTGGGGTTAGTAAGATTTTTCATATAAAGTCATATTTTTTAAAGAATTCTCTTATTTGATCGAAAATACAGTGAAAACAATGAAATATTATTACAATTTAAAATAGCTGTTTTCTATTGCAACACACTCACTGACCACTTTAGTTCCAGTTCAACTGTTCACACCTGTTCAACTGCTCGTTAATACAAATATCTAATCAGCCAATCACATGTCAGCAGCTCAATGCATGTAGACATGATCTGCTGAAGTTCAAACTGAGCATCAGAATGGCATGGTTGTTGGTGCCAGATGGGCTGGTCTGAGTATTTCAGAAACTGCTGGGATTTTTACACACGGCCATCTCTAGGGTTTACAGAGAACAAGTCGAAAAATATCCAGTAAGTGAAAATGCTACCAGAGGTCAGAGGAGAACAGGTTCAGCTGATAGAATAGCAACAGTAACTCAAATAAGCACTCGTACAACCGAGGTCTGCAGAAGAGTGTCTCTGAACGCCCAACGCCTTTTGCATGTCTCCCTCATCAGACACACCCAATTCAAGTCTTACAGTCTACTAATGAGCTGATAAGTTGAATCAGGTGTGTTAGGTGAGGGAGACATACAAAATGTGCAGTGGGGAGGGGTCCCCAGGACACTGCCCAGGACTCTAGAGCAGTGGAGACGTGTTCTCCGGAGTGACCAATCACGCTTCTCTGTCTGACAATCCCATGGACGAGTCTGGCTTTGGCGGTTGCCAGGAGAAAGGGACTTGCCTCACTGCATTGTGCCAAGTGTAATGTTTGGTGGAGAGGGGATTATGGTGTGGGGTTGTTTTTCAGGGGTTGGGCTTGGCCCCTTGGTTCCAGTGAAAGGAACTCTTAATGCTTCAGCAGACCAAGACATTTTGGACAATTTCATGCTCCCAACTTTGTGGGAAGTTTGGGGACGGCCCCTTCCTGTCCCAACATGACTGCGCACCAGTGCACAAATGTCGGTCCATAAAGACATGGATGAGCGAGTTTGGTGTGGAGGAACTTGACTGGCCTGCACAGAGTCCTGACCTCATCCCAATAGAACACCTTTGGGATGAATTAGAGCGGAGACTGCGAGCCAGGCCTTCTCGTCCAGCATCAGTGCCTGACCTCACAAATGTGCTTCTAGAAACTAGAAGGCGTCCCAAAACTTTTGTCAATATAGTGTAGATTCTTGGCACACTTTGGGCCTCTTAGTACCAATTGAGCATTGTTTAAACATCACAGCCTACCTGAGTATTGTTGATGACCATGTCCATCCCTTTATGATCACAGTGGACAAACGTCTTCCATGTCACAAAGCTCAAATCATCTCAAACTGGCTTCTTGAACGTGTCAATGAGTTCACTAAACTCAAACGGCCTCCACTGTGCTGGAATGGGAGATTCACATCATGGATGTGTGCAATCAATTCTGCAGCAACTGTGTGATGATATCATGTCAATATGGACCAAAATCTCTGAGGAATATTTCTGGCATCTCGTTGAATCAATGTTGAAAACAGATATTTGTAGAAACCGTGATGCATTTTTATTTTCAGGATTCTTTGATGAATAGAAGCCTCAAAAGAACAGCATTTATTTTAAGTTTTAGTAACATTATACATGTAACTTTTGATGCATACATGCTCAAACTTTTGAACAGTAGTGTATATAATGTAATATTTCAATAAACAACACCAATAGTGAGAGCTTGCATATTTATTCAACTACAGCTTAAGTTGCAAAATTACATGAAACACCAGTTCATCTTTCAAAAGATGACGCGGCTAGACTTCATGTTTTGTACACCAATCATACACAATTATTACAGAATAATTCAACATACGACAAGCTATTCACTGGCTATTTACAACACAGTTGGCATACCTAATCTATGAGAAGAAACTGCGAGGAGAATTATTCAGATCAGAAACAAAAGGAAGAGCAGAGAGCATGCGGTCGATACGCCGTAAGCACTAAGGAAAGACTAGAGCAAGCTGGGAAGGTCCCCAGTGTGGTGGAAAAAATGGAAGACTAAGAAACTAAGGTGGGCTTTCCAGTTGGTCTTTGAATTAGGATTGTTAGAAGTATGTGAACTGGAAGCAAAGACAAAACTGCAAATACTGAGTGCTACTGATGAATGAATCACCCAAAAGAATAAATATAAAGCTTTTGGTTCTTTTTACAAGAGCAGTTGCTAAAAATGTCAATGAGACCGTTGGTTTGGATGCTACATTTTTCGCCTTAGAGAATACAATCGAAGGACCCCGTGCATAACGGATGAGTGTTTTTGTACTTATTAGACGTTCCCAGCTGGTGTAGGATACGGCGGATGATAAATCTGACCTCAGCTGCCTCTGAATGCACAATATATCGGCCATCATATCGGTACCGGCCGATATATGTTCATTTTTAATGTTATCGGTATCGTCCCGATAAGAAAATTTGGCCGACATCTTAAAGCCGATAAATTATGTATTATTTCCTTCAGCTGAGACACTTCAGATGTGACTGTTTGAATTGCTTGAAATATGATTGGAATCACTTCAAAAGAGGAAAACACAGTTCAGAGCAACATGAGCAGCGCAAGTCTGTCATATTGACCACATAAAATTATAATGAGAACATCATAATTGTGTGTTTGGGACATGGCTTTTAATGCCGAGACTTTTGTTTTTGTAATCAGGCTCTCAAAAATTATATTAAAATTTGGATTTAGATTTATCGGTTAATCTATCGGTTATCGGCTCTCAAATATTATGACTTATCGGCCAAAATGTTCATATCGGTGCATCTCTTGGACTAAGCAAAGCAAACTACAACAGCAACATCCTCCATCTAATTGTATGCATCCTTGATGTATTAATGTAATCACTGCTCAAGATAAACATGAGAGTCGCTCTGTAAGGTACCCTGTGCTTTAAGTGTGAGATTAAAGTGTTTGCTATTGCCAGAAGTGACTAGTGCCAGGAACTGTAACTACTCCTTGAATTAAACCTTTACAATAAAGGGTAAATAGTGTTAATAATTGCAGTTTTGTGATTGCTCCGACTGTCTGTAGTTTTAGAATTGTTGCAAATAATCATCTGAGGAAAAAATGAAAGGAAACAAAACACCAAGTCTTCAACAAATCTCTTTTTCTGTCCAATGAGAAAGCCACACAGAAACAACAAGGGGGGAATAAAGTCGATCCGATCCGAGTTACAACAACCAGACAACAAAGAACCAACACCTCGTCTGAACATGAACATATAAAATAAAACCCATCTGAGCTTCCTTACAAGGAGCAGATTAAAGTCCAAAATAGCACCATTCATCAGTGTCTCAAATCCGTGGCAGCATCTCAGTCACTTACCACAAGGAAACAATGCGTCTCTACAGCTACTTCTATATCACAACGTACATGATTACACTTTAATATACTGGCAAAGCAACAAAAAAAAAAAAGTAAAAAAGCAAAAAATTAACAAGCGAATACTAAAAAAATGAAACCAAAAAGATGAACTCTGTAGTTTTTTAGTAACTGCATGAGAGGTGGGGACTCTTAGCCTTAGTAAATACTGTAAGGTGTGAGTATTGACTGACGTTTAAGTGCTTTAGTAATGAAGACGTGTGGATGGATCCGAGGAGTAGTGACAGACTGACTTATTCACCCAGTTCACAGAAGTGCTAGTTGATTTAAATTACTCTTAAGAGAATTATAAATAAATACAACTGCGATGTTTACATTTTGCTATTTTTCAATTGTATGATTACTCCAGGGTTCCCGCAGAATGTTGCATTACTTACAAATTTTGATGATTAAAGCAGCACATACTCAAAAATAAAAGACTTTCCATGATTTTCCGGATCACTTTTAGAATTTGCTGATATTTCTATGGGAACCCTGACATTGGTGTCGGCCTTTAGGAACACATATCGGTCGTGTTTGCCACATTACAGCATTGTTGCATGTCAATGAAGAACACTGTTAACATTTCTTGGTGGGTTTCTTGTTCACAGGAATTCACAGAGGTATGAAAGAGTCCAGCCGTGCAAAGTAGAAGTGGACAAGTGGAAGACATGCTGCTGCCGCCGCCAAGGTCCCAGACCCCCGAGGGCCCCTGTGGAGTTTGCAAACACAGACATGTGGGTCTTTAGTGAAGCTCCAGTCTGTCTTGAGGTGCTGTGTGTCTTTACTGCCGCCCCTCCGAAGAGCATATCATCAAGGCTTAGAGTCCCAGGTTTTTCTAAAATTGTATTAATCACATAGATGTGGGGAGAGCCCCAGCGTCATAATTCATCTGTACCGCACGCCATAACCATAGAAAATAAGGATATACATGATTTAGGAAATAAAAAAATAATATACATGAGGATACAATCTCCCCAGAGGGCCGTTCTCTATCCTACATCAGACAGATGGAATGTCGATCTTTCGTGGCAGTTCCTCTCCGCGCCACCAAGCTCAGGAACAGCTCTGAGGAAGTGAACGCACAATAGATGGAAATCAACACTCGGGACGCTGTGATATCATCAAAACATTGTGATTACTGTGGGGACTCAACCTACCTAATGGGATGCCCCATTGCTCCTGTTGGTGTCATTTTGAAGAAAGGACCTGCAGGAGAGAGAGAAAGAGCAATTATATATATAAGTATGAATATCAGTATGAATTTCCATCTCATATTTATATTGTGATATAGTTAAGCAATATCACACAAGTGCTATTTTTGTCTTGAGTGCAAATGTGATATTGATTTTATACAACAGTTCAATAAATAAAAAGTTAATATCGCGTCATATTTTAGACACAATATTGTCTGCTTTTGCTCAATTTTGCCAACGAAAATATTACCTATAAAGCCAGAGCAGAACTGTTGTGCAACACACAGCAGTGTTTAATCCCTGTTTGAGCAAATCAATCGGGTGAATCAATGATTCAATGACTCATTCATAAAGAGAGCCGTTTACTGCACTCCTGAATGAATCAGCCGTTTGAACGAATCAAGTGAATGAATGACTCACTCATTTAGGTGTTTACCGCCACCAACTTGCAGTTTTAGTTTCTTATTTAAAGTATAAAAGTAAAAAAAAAAAAAATAATATTTTGTGGATTTGCCTAAAATTTTAAATTGTTTGTCATTTCAAACCTGTTGACTCTTTCTTTTGCGTGTGCGTATGATAGATAGATATGCTTAAAATAAGCCTAACATGCAAAATAACAAGCCCAATTAAAAAGTTATTTTCAAGCACAAACGTAACTAAACATTTGAAGTAAAAAAGTAGGATAATTTATACAGTATAAACTTGTGAAAATTAAAGTATTAAATACAATTATATTTGTTAAATAGTTTTACTCATCATATCATATTTATGTTGTTTTATTTTTGTAATGTGTTTTTAAGTCACGTTATAATAGGCTATTGTTTTGAACGGCTTGTGATTTACAATGGTTACTATTAACGGTTTTCATTGTGGGGTTTGTTTCTGTTGTTAGGTGCTGTGAATTGTATTAAATCCAGACCAAAAATCTTAATAATCAAACTAAATCATAATAATTATTAAATGTTAATAATAACATAGGGAGCCCACAACACCAAAAAAAACTTAAAAAAATATTGTCCCGGTTTTATAATTAATAGATAATAACAAATTAGATTGAGTGATATTTTGACCACTCAAATAGGAAATGTCCCCGGTTTCCATTTCTGTGTGTATATACACATATACACTCACCTAAAGGATTATTAGGAGCACCATACTAATACTGTGTTTGACCCCCTTTCTCCTTCAGAACTGCCTTAATTCTACGTGGCATTGATTCAACAAGGTGCTGAAAGCATTCTTTAGAAATGTTGGCCCATATTGATAGGATAGCATCTTGCAGTTGATGGAGATTTGTGGGATGCACATCCAGGGCACGAAGCTCCCGTTCCACCACATCCCAAAGATGCTCTATTGGGTTGAGATCTGGTGCCTGTGAGCCAACCTCCAAACTCCTGGATCTCGGCCTGAATCCTTCTCTCTGCCACTGGATTGAGGACTTCCTCACTGGCAGGCCTCAGGTGGTGAGAATAGGCCAGTCCACCTCCTCCTCCATCACCCTGAGTGTGGGAGCTCCACAGGGCTGTGTCCTGAGCCCCCTGCTCTACTCTCTCTACACGCATGACTGTTTGTCCACACACAGCTCCACCTCTATCATCAAATTTGCTGATGATACTGTTGTCCTGGACCTCATCTCCAACAACGAGACGGCATACTTGGATGAGGTGGAGCATCTAACATCATGGTGCCAGGACAACTGTCTCTCTCTGAATGTTGGCAAGACCAAAGAAATGATTGTGGACTTCAGGAAGAGACAGCAACGAGACATACTCCCCCTCATGATCAGCGGGTCACCAGTAGAGAGAGTGAGCAGCTTCAAGTACCTGGGTGTAAACATCTCCGAGGGACCTGACCTGGACTGCTCACATTCAGACACAGGTGAAAAAAGCCAGGCAAAGACTGTACCACCTGCGCCAGCTGAGAAATTCAGGGTTTCACCAGCTATCCTGAAAACTTTCTATTTAGGGGCGATAGAAAGTGTATTAACTCAGTGCATCACAGCGTGGTATGGGAACAGCACCAGTCATGACTGCAAAGCCCTGCAAAGAGTCGTGCGCTTATCCGAGCGTATCTCAGGGTCAGCTCTCCGTCTCTGCAGGGCGTCTACACCAAACGCTGCAAAGGTAGAGCTACTAAGATCATCAAGGACTCGAATCACCCTGCAAACCCTCATTTCACGCTGCTGCCATCTGGTAAGCGCTTCTGAAGCCTGATGGCCAAAACTGAGAGACTCAGGAGGAGCTTCTTCCCCCAGGCCATCAGACTCCTGAACTCAGTCACCTTCTTCCCCCAGGCCATCAGACTCCTGAACTCAGTCACTTAACATCACGTGACCATCGACATACTGACATTGCACTGCACTTTCTGTTCTCATTGTTACTGTGTAACAACCTGTTATAAACCTGTTTGCACATTATACTCTTTATACATTTATTAACCACATATTTATAAGTCTACAGTTTACTCACTGCACAGTCTACTTCACTTATTTTATTCCACTTCTTTATTTTTTTCTACTTGATTTATTTATAATTCTACAGATAGATAGATAGATAGATAGATAGATAGATAGATAGATAGATAGATAGATAGATAGATAGATAGATAGATAGATAGATAGATAGATAGATAGATAGATAGATAGATAGATAGATAGATAGATATAGATAGATAGATAGATAGATAGATAGATACTTTTTTTATATCCTATTTCTATTATAATTTCTTCCTTGTGTTTTTAACTGTGAATTTGCACTGTCCATGGAGCGGACCTGTTTACATTTCACTGCCGGTTGTATATTCTGTATATAACTGTGTATGTGACAAATAAAACTCTTGAATCTGTGGGGGCCATTTTAGATTCAAGATTCAAGAGTTTTATTTGTCACATACACAGTTATATACAGAATATACAACCGCAGTGAAATGGACAGTGCAAATTCACAGTTAAAAACACAAGGAAGAAATTATAATAGAAATAGGATATAAAAAAAGTACTATCTATCTATCTATCTATCTATCTATCTATCTATCTATCTATCTATATATATATATATATATGTCTATATCTGTAGAATTATAAATAATCAAGTCAAGAGAAAAAAAAGGTAACAAATAAGGATAAAGTGGAATAAAATAATTGAAGTAGACTTTGCAGTGAGTAAACTGTAGACTTATAAATATGTGGTTAACAAATGTATAAAGAGTATAATGTGCAAACAGGTTTATAACAGGTTGTTACACAGTAACAACGAGAACAGAAAGTGCAGTGCAATGTCAGTGTATCGATGGTCACGTGCTGTTAAGTGACTGAGTTCAGGAGTCTGATGGCCTGGGGGAAGAAGCTCCTCCTGAGTCTCTCAGTTTTGGCCATCAGGCTTCAGAAGCGCTTACCAGATGGTAGCAGCGTGAAATGAGGGTTTGCAGGGTGATTAGAGTCCTTGATGATCTTGGTAGCTCTATCTTTGCAGCGTTTGGTGTAGACGTCCTGCAGAGACGGGAGAGCTGACCCTGAGATACGCTCGGATAAGCGCACTACTCTTTGCAGGGCTTTGCGGTCATGACTGGTGCTGTTCCCATACCACGCTGTGATGCACTGAGTTAAAACACTTTCTATCGCCCCTAAATAGAAAGTTTTCAGGATAGCTGGTGAAACCCTGAATTTCTCAGCTGGCGCAGGTGGTACAGTCTTTGCCTGGCTTTTTTCACCTGTGTCTGAATGTGAGCAGTCCAGGTCAGGTCCACGGAGATGTTTACTCCCAGGTACTTGAAGCTGCTCACTCTCTCTACTGGTGACCCGCTGATCATGAGGGGGAGTATGTCCGTTGCTGTCTCTTCCTGAAGTCCACAATCATTTCTTTGGTCTTGCCAACATTCAGAGAGAGACAGTTGTCCTGGCACCATGATGTTAGATGCTCCACCTCGTCCAAGTATGCCGTCTCATTGTTGTTGGAAATGAGGCCCAGGACAACAGTATCATCAGCAAATTTGATGATAGAGGTGGAGCTGTGTGTGGACAAACAGTCATGCGTGTAGAGAGAGTAGAGCAGGGGCTCAGGACACAGCCCTGTGGAGCTCCCACACTCAGGGTGATGGAGGTGGAGGTGGACTGGCCTATTCTCACCACCTGAGGCCTGCCAGTGAGGAAGTCCTCAATCCAGTGGCAGAGAGAAGGATTCAGGCCGAGATCCAGGAGTTTGAGGGGTTAGCTTGGTGGGAACTATGGTGTTAAAGGCTGAGCTATAGTCAATAAATAGCAGTCTTACATAGTTCCCACTTTTGCTGTCGATGTGAGTGAGGGAGGAGTGGAGGACATGAGAGATGGCATCTTCAGTCGATCTATTGGGACGATAGGCAAACTGAAGAGGGTCCAAAGTGTCAGGAATGAAGGCGCAAATGGTGTTTTTAATGAGTCTCTCAAAGACCTTCATGACTATAGACGTGAGAGCCACTGGACGATAGTCATTTAGGCAAGAGGGTTTACTGTTCTTAGGGACAGGGATGATGGTGGATTTTTTGAAGGAGGTGGGGACCACAGATGTAGCGAGGGACTCATTAAAGATAGATGTAAACAACCCGGCGAGCTGATCAGCACAGGACCGCAGAACACGACCTGAAATACCATCCGGCCCGGCAGCTTTCCTAACGTCCACACGCTTGAGTGCTCTCCGAACTTCATCCTCCGAGACAGAGATCACGTGATTGTTGCTGCTCTGAGTAATTCCCTCTGACGCGCCACTTGGCGGTACACTTGGCGGTACACACTTTTAGTACAGTGAACTCATTGTCAGGTTCAAGAAACCAATTTGAAATGATTGGAGCTTTGTGACATGGTGCATTATCCTGCTGGAAGTAGCCATCAGAGAATGGGTACATGGTGGTCATAAAGGGATGGACATGGTCAGAAACAATGCTCAGGTAGGCCGTGGCATTTAAACAATGCCCAATTGGCACTAAGGGGCCTAAAGTGTGCCAAGAAAACATCCCCCACACCATTACACCACCACCACCAGCCTGCACAGTGGCAACAAGGCATGATGGATCCATGTTCTCATTCTGTTTACGCCAAATTCTGACTCTACCATCTGAATGTCTCAACAGAAATCGAGACTCATCAGACCAGGCAACATTTTTCCAGTCTTCAACTGTCCAATTTTGGTGAGCTCGTGCAAATTGTAGCCTCTTTTTCCTATTTGTAGTGGAGATGAGTGGTACCCGGTGGGGTCTTCTGCTGTTGTAGCCCATCCGCCTCAAGGTTGTGCGTGTTGTGGCTTCACAAATGCTTTGCTGCATACCTCGGTTGTAACGAGTGGTTATTTCAGTCAAAGTTGCTCTTCTATCAGCTTGAATCAGTCGGCCCATTCTCCTCTGACCTCTAGCATCAACAAGGCATTTTCGCCCACAGGACTGCCGATACTGGATGTTTTTCCCTTTTCACACCATTCTTTGTAAACCCTAGAAATGGTTGTGTGTGAAAATCCCAGTAACTGAGCAGATTGTGAAATACTCAGACCGGCCCGTCTGGCACCAACAACCATGCCACGCTCAAAATTGCTTAAATCACCTTTCTTTCCCATTCTGACATTCAGTTTGGAGTTCAGGAGATTGTCTTGACCAGGACCACACCCCTAAATGCATTGAAGCAACTGCCATGTGATTGGTTGATTAGATAATTGCATTCATGAGAAATTGAACAGGTGTTCCTAATAATCCTTTAGGTGAGTGTGTATATATAATTTATTTATTTATTACACACATATACACCACTGATTGGTAGACATTTCTTTGAAGAATCATGAGTAATTTAATTTTTCACCAAGAATTCCACTGTTAAACATGATTATTTAAAATAAGCCATTCAAGAAATAATGTGGGCTGCTTGCTTCCACAAAAGCATTGATTAACCTCGTAGTCCGCTGTAGGTCTGTCTTTAAGGCGTTACAAGTTATTATTAAAAATAAAATAACCCAAGTGCAAGAAATACATGTTTTTTGTGTTTTGTTTTTTACTTCTGGAACCCGACCATTCCCAAAATATTAGATGCATGCATAATAAATTTAAAGGTCATAATCTGTGCTCTGAAGAAACATCCATCCTCCCACATTCCTGCTGAGTCAGACAGACTTCAGACGGTGACAAAATCTATTTGATGTGCGAGCCGGCAACATGCGCCGCTGAAGCCTTCTGAACATTTGCACGACAAAATGCAACGAGCAACGCAGCATATGCATTTCTTTACTGAAGCAAATGCACACGGTTGCAATCGTGGAGCCAGACACCGGCCTCCCATTCCACTTCCCTGACTGCAGCTTGGAGCGTTTCCAAATCCAGTCAAACGAGGTCACATTTCCCCCCGCCTCAGCCCGCCATACTGAGCGCGCATGAACCCAATGAACCCAACTGCAGAACAGACTGAGTGTGGAAACACGCCCCTGCTGACACGGCTCCAGCTCACACCAAAGATACCCTAGTCTACACTTTTTTTTATCACATATATTCACTATGCAATAATGAGCAATTGCATAATTGTAAGAAACCCTAAAATTGCATGCATACCAATCCCATGGAGTGCCATGCAAAAAAGAGGGTTTGTGATAAAAATTGCACATGCCCTTGATGTCTGCAGATGCACTGGAAAACAGACAACAGTGACTTGCATGATGCTGGGATAAGTATAACAGCAAAGGAGACACGTCTACCATCGATGCCCGTATGCATGACTTCATCTTTGTGTCTAAATTTAGGACTGTGCCATGCATGCAACTGCTTTAGAGCTCCCTAGACAGTCACAGATATGTGGTGATCCTGCACAGCATTCTGGTATAGCTCTGCTGAATGAGGTGAAAATGGTGGAAAATGAGACACCGTGTCCTAACATGAACTGAGAGTTTGGCATCGAGAGGCTGGTTTTTCCCCTTGGATGTGCTGATGATACTGAAAACAGGATAAACCACACACTTCAGCAATGCAACATTAAAACGTTTCTTATAGTGAACACATCAATATCCCATAATGGCTTAAAGCTGTGTGTGTGTAGGTGGTAGACTGGGGAATACAGACAATCTGTGTCTTGGTACATTCAGTTCTTGGGCTGCAGATGGTCTCTGACTGTCTTTAACACGTTTATTAATCTAGTAAATCAAGTTTAGACTTTCCTGTTCAACGGCAGACAGAACAAAGGAGGCGCTTGCGATATCAGCGGCACTTTCGTTATTCCCGTTTTTATTCTTTTAGTGCTTTTAGTGAGCTGGATGCAGTTTAGGCTTGTTTTAGGCTAAAATACTAAATCATTCAGTATTAGAAGAATAACTAACTAGCGCTAAAGAAGTCCCTCTGTGTTTTTGAACTTTTGGCGAATGTGTGAAGGTTTACTTACAGTTAAAGCCTTTGTTCTTGTCCTTTCGCTGTAAAGTTGCTGCTGGAAAAGACGCTTGTGGTCGAAGGCAGACCCGAGCAGCAGCCTTGCGGGGCTCTGGCACCCCATACAAGGCTGCAAGACTGGACCTCAGCCGCTTCCAGTGGCTGACTGCATGTAATTCAACAGAGAGCTAATTTTGACCGTGCTGGACCGGGGCCAAGCCCCCCATTCCGGCTCTGCACTGCAGTTCGGTTCAGACGGACCGTTGATTACCCGGCGTTAGGCGGGGTCTGAGAGTCTCCGCCCCCTCTGCGCGCGTGCGGCGGCGGCATTGGGCGGTTAATGTTGTCCGATGAGACACGAAGGATTTTGGTGTATGGCAAGCCGCTTTCACTTTTATTCATTCCCAGGATATGAATTTCTTGATATCATCAATTCAATTTTCACTATTTAAAATGCTAATTTTCTGTATCAAGAATTACATTTCCACTAGTTGTTAAATGTTAAAGCATTAATTCAAAATCACTTACATGCATTATAGCTGCGTATTTATACTCGAGAATGCTTTGAACCGCTACCGCATGATGCCTAATGGTGCGTTCACACCAGAAGCGAATGAAGGGTTAACCACGAGTAATTTACATGTTAAGTCAATGCAAAGATGTGAATAGAGATTCTATGGTGCGATTCACGCGAATGACATGACACAAATTGTGTGTGTTAGGTGTTTGACGCGTGATTCGAATTGAAAAATCTGAATTTTGGCGGATATTCACGCCGTGTTAACCAATTAGGAGCTTGCTCTAGTAGTGACAACAATGAGGACAAAATCATATGGATTCCCGGAGCTGTAGATACATCTTCGTACTTTATAGAAACAGGAATAAAAAGGATCTTGCTTGGAAGAAAGTGAATGAGGAGGAGTGAAGAGGCCTGGTAAGTTGCTTGAAAAAGTATTCAAGCATCCAACTATGCGCGTATAGAGCGATTTATTTGTGCAAGTCGTGTCTGGTGTGAATGCACAGTAAGGGAACTGCCAATTCCACCATGTGGTTGAAACGTATAATTTGTATTTCTGGTATCAATAATTAGGAGAGTAATTTCAGATAAAATGGCTTTCTTACTAGTAGCAATCTACGGAGACCCGCACATGACATGCATGAAAAAATAGTTAGCTAAATAGCTAAATCGTAGATCGTGCACAATTTATAAATCGAGGGAACGAATTAGTAAATCATGTGGATGGTTTAGCAAGTCGAGGGAACGAAATAGTAAATTGTGCGCATGATTTATAAATCGAGGGAACGAATTAGTAAACAGCACAATTTACTTTTTTTTTTTTTTTTTTTGCACGTCATGTGCGGGGCTCCGTAACAATCACATTCATGATATCAGAAACAAACATTGTCACTATATAGTGACAATCGAATTATTGATTTCAAAAATTAACATTTTACTAGTAGCAATTCAATTGTTGATATCAAGAATTACAATTTTTACTAGTTGAAATTTAATTCTTGATATCAAAAATCGCCATTTTTACTAGTAGAAATCTAATTCTGATATTAAGAATTAGCATTTTACGTAGTGAAAACTGAATTGTTGATATCAAGAATTCATATCCTGTGAATTAGTAAAAGTGAAAACGGCTTGCCATAGTGTGGGCGCTTGATGGCCCAGAGCGCCGAGTCTTTCATTGAGACTCATTCAAACCTTTATTAGGCGGTTTTTGTTTTGTTTAAGGCTTTGATCTCTAGGGAGGATAATCTTTTAAATCTACATGTTCATGTGATATATGCCTCGGGAGGAAAAAAAATTAAATCTGCTCGTGGAAGTTCAATAAAATACGATGTAAAAATCTGTATCAAACACGGATGTGATTGGTCCATCTTGACCATCGCGGTGAAAAGTAACTGTGTGTGACTGACTTAAGCAGGAGTGAATTATCAATCCCGGACATAATGTAAACCTAAATAATGATATTGTTCGACTCTGAATACAAATAAACAGTGACAAGTTAAAATAGGAGCATTATTGTTTAGACAAAATTAGGGGGAAATGTAGTACGGACATTTAATCCCCGCCCATTTGGGAATGGAGGACGCGCTGCTGTCCAATGAGAGCCCAGCAATGAACATGTGCTTGAAGTCGATTGGCCAACGTATGAAAAGTCCGTTGAGCGTCATCCGTTATTTTAAAATTGACAGTTAACTGGAATTTTATTGAATAAAAACTTATAAAAACTTATGAAATAATCAATTAAAACGATATTATAAGATGGCATTAAAACATTGTGCTTCCCAAATAGGTCCATAAAATCCCACATTTCTCAATATGGTGAAGAATGAGACGACAGCTTATTATTTTGCGTTGGTTTATTAAAGCAGTACACTTTATAAGTCTCGGTGGAAGCAAATACAAACTGAATCTAAAGGTAAATCCTTAATACTCCTCAGCTGAGGCTTATATCAAAGGAGGTCTACGTGTGTTGAATTAGTAAAATATAATATTGGCAGTAATAATGTGAAACTGCACTGTGCAAGAAAGCAATACTAATTCAATGAAATGTCTTTAAAATAATAACACTTCTCGGGTATATTTAGTTAATTAAAATTAAATAAAGATCTCGACTTGTTTTGAGTTCCATGAGGAGAAAACCGTTGAGCGTGCAGGACACCTGTCCAAACAAACACGCGCCTCGTTGCTAGGTGACGCGTAACAAATGAAAACAATGTTCTAAAATCGGTTAAAAATGCCAAGTTCGCTACTTTTAAATTGTTCCATGCGGATTTGCCGCGGGTTAATGCTGCATTAAAAATTGTATACAATACAACATTTCTATATAAAACAATAGTGTATCTAACATAAACATTTTACATATGTAAAATGTATGTTTTTAATGTGACCTTCTCCTTTTAAATAATTTAGACAATTCAAGAATAATGTATGAAATGTTTAATTAATAAAATAATGATGTATATATCCTTGTATTGTAATCCTTGTACAGTAGTCTAATTACAGTGTTGAAGATGTAATTAGTTACTTTTTTAGAGTAACTAACCCAATACTGATTAAAGCAAATTTTCGCCATAAAAATTTGCGAACAACAGTAAATGTGACCGTCGGTCACGATTTTCTGTTACATATTACTTGCAGCTTTTAGTATATTTAAAATAATAATAATAATAATAATAATAACAATAATTTGAAAATAAAACAACCAACAAATTAACACTTATAGCTACTAAATATGAAAACAGAGAGCATTAATATTACTATTAATATAAATAGTAAGAATATAAAAATCCATATGAAACAATTAAACTAATTCATCCCAAACTGAACAATACTATCCTTAAACCAGCCCCATAATCTAGTGATCCATAGATCGACTCCTAAATTAGTCAAGTACTGGATCTCAGGTGTCAGCATTTTCCTGCAGAGCTCTTGGTGCTGTGGGTCAATATCGGTCCTCAGGTTGTACCCTAATATGGAAGCTTTTCCAATGGGCTGCCAGGGCTTCATGTGTCTGTCTGTGATGTCCTTTGCCTCCACGGCTCCCCCGCCGTCGATGCAGATGGCCTCCATCTCTGCGTTTCTCCTGCGCAGCTCCCTCACATGCTCCGCCAGTCGGCTCCGGCCGTAGGTCTCCACACGGGCCCAGAAAGTGGCGTTAAAATGCCGATAGAGCTGCCAGTCAGCGCCGTTCCATTGCCGAGCTTGAGTCTTCAGCTCCGGGCTCATGAGAGCCACAGACGTGGCTTTTCGAGCATTAAGCTTAAAAAACAGCAAGTCCTCCATCTGCCAGCAGAGAGCGTCTTTCAGCAGAATGAGCGACTCCTCAAAGTGCTCTGATATTAAAACATGTTGAAAGTGCTTTTCGACGTATTCAATGCCCTGTTGAACTCTTGCATCTCCAGCCTCCAAATCGTTCTCAAATCCAAAGTCAAAAAACTGTAGGTTCTTGAGGTAAAAGGCGTTGATTCCCTTTGGGTCGAAGTAGTGGTTTGGGTGGGCTAGAAACTCTTTAAACTGGTTTTCTCCAGGTATTCTCCATGTTTGGGGTATGTAAGCTTTGTAGTAGTGAAACGTTGACTCAAAAAGCTCTGCGGGATCTCGTAGGATGGTGAAGAAGAAGGCGTCCGCTGGGAGTAGCTTCTTCACCTCTGGGGCATTGAATCGCATGTGATTGCACACGATATTATAGCACGCGCCCGGCTGGTAGCTCTTCACTTGAGTTCGAAAGAAGCTAGATGGGTAGGAGAAGTCATTACGGCCGTCTGGGAGAGCGAACTTCAACTGATGCTTTTCTCCGAAGCGGAGGAGAATGTTCATCAAAGTGCTGCTGGCCGTCTTATGGGTCTTCATGAACATCAGGTTGACTTTAGGCGTACAGGCCACATCTTCTCTGATGCTCTGGGAATTGTTCCACACTTGAATGTTTGGTGCACATGGGGCCAGACGAACACTGAAGAAGACACAAAAATAGAAGCTCACAATCAATTAATTATAATATGTCGATTTGACTTCGGAGTAGAAGTGAAATGGTCTTTTAAAGGGCTAGTTCACCCAAAAATGAAAGTTATCCCATAATTTTGAAGGGATGGATTCTGAAATCCATCTGAAATGCTGCTTCAATATATGAAATCCAATACATATTTTATTCAGTTTATATTAATTCCTTTTACTGAAACACTAAAGAATAAAGATGAATATTGCCTGTACTATTGCCTGTACTTCTCTCTGAGGAGAAGAACATGTTATCTGTATGTTTTGGAGAACTATGTTGTTTTCAGTTGACGCTCCACCAACTCCAATCTTGTAGAAACTGTGTATGTGCGCAGTATTCTGTGTTACAGATCAGTATTGGAGGTGGATTACGGGCATCCTAGGAGATGGGTGGGCTTGTTTTCTGGGCAAGCTGTCTCCTGCTCCAGAACCGGAAGGTCACTACGTGCCTAATTCTGGGGTGAAAGCGTCAACAAGTTTAGTCAACAAGGAAATTTACTATGACTATCTATTTTCTCTTAGCCAATCAGAATCATTCAACCTGCAGTAATGACATAGCTAGACCTTGAGAAGAGTATAACTTTTGAGAAACGGGTAGAGAGGGAGCGCTGCCTACGAACTCCTTGAGAGACTTGAAGCATGGCTTCTGCTTATGAAACGGCAAATTAATTGCACTCCTGACTCTTGGTCTTCATTCTACACAACTGGTCTTGGGTCCTAAACTGTTGTCCCCTAACAGTTTACTCCCCCTCAAGCCATCCTAGGTGTATATGACATTCTTCTTTCAACACAATCAGAGTTATATTTAATATCCTGGCTCTTCCCAGCTTTATAATGGGAGTGAATGGTACCTGAGATTTTGAAGGCCAAAAAAGCACATCCATCCATCATAAAAGTGATCCATGTGACTCCATGGGGTTAATAAAGACCTTCTGAAGCCAAGCCATGCATTTTGTAAGAAAAATATGCATATTTATGACTTTATAAACTATAATCTAACTATAATCACTTATAATCACGGCCGTACGCGAGTCGAGTTCCGTCAGAAGAGTGACCTCTGACTAGGGGTGTGCGATATTAACGATGTGGGATCTGACATTATCGAGTACGTCCCTCACACCCAGCACACATACACTACATGTGATCTTGTAGGTTAGAGTAGTGCATGCTTTCACTGTGTGATTTAGTCTATTAAAATACTAAAATGTCCCCAAAATTCAAGATAAGGGGCAAAAATGCCCCTATCTTTTATATTTATGTAATGTAATAGTTAATCAATATCACACGAAGAGTGCTGTTTTTCTCCAGATATCAGCATGAAAACAAATGTGATATTGATTTTATACACAAAGTTAATATAAAGTTACTTGCATTTTAGACTCAACAATGCCTGTTTTTGCTCCATTTCGCCAATGAAAATAGTTTGAAACAAAGCCACAGGACTGTTGTGCGTCTCTAAGAAACACATGGTGGTGTTTCCTCACTGAATAAATCCGTTTTTGGTTAAGTGAATGATTCAATGACTCACTCATTAAAATATTAGTTCACCCAAAAATGTAAATCCTGTCATTAATTCCTCACCGTCATGACGCTCCAAACCCGTAAGACGTTCGTTCATCTTCTGAACACAAATGAAGATATTTCTGATGAAATCTGAGAGCTCTGACCCCTCCATAGACAGCAACACAATGACCACTTTCAAGGTCCAGAAAGGTAGTGAAGACATCGATAAAATAGTCCATGTGACTCCAGTGGTTCAACCTTGATGTTATGGAGTGACAAATGATGATTTGGTTCCTCAGCAGTTCTTTGGGTTGGTTGAGGTGCTATAAACCTATACAAAGAATCCATCAAGCCTCTGCATAGTTCTTTAAAGGTTCTCTAAACGCTCTCTTAACCTCTTAGTTTAGTTAAGGAAAGGATTAAAAAAACGACATTAAAATACAGTGTTGAGAAGCACGTTATCTTCAGGAAATACATGTTGCCCCCAAGTCTCCCATATAAGGAAATATTCCAGGGCCCCCACATGAGACTTTTTGAGATCAGAAAAGCATAAAAGTGATTCAAAACAGCTTTTGCCAATGTAGTAAATTCCCATTCATAGCAAACATATGAGAGTGGAGTAACAGATCTAAAATCTTAGGAGAATGGGGCGGTTCTATGGGTCTGACAAAGGTGCTGTATAGGTGCTCTATAGCACTTCTCCTATGACTACAAGCCAATTAACCACTTTTAGTGCTATTTAGCACCATTTTTGTTTAAAGTGTATGACCACTGACCGGTGAAGTGAGTAACACTGATGATCTCTTCATCACAGCTCCTGTTAGTGGGTGGGATATATTAGGCAGCAAGTGAACATTTTGTCCTCAAAGTTGATGTGTTAGAAGCAGGAAAAATGGGCAAGCGTAAGGATTTGAGCGAGTTTGACCAGGGCCAGATTGTGATGGCTAGACGACTGGGTCAGAGCATCTCCAGAACTGCAGCTCTTGTGGGGTGTTCCCGGTCTGCAGTGGTCAGGATCTATCAAAAGTGCTCCAAGGAAGGAACAGTCCCACCCCCACCCCACATATATATATATATATATAGGCTAAATATAAAAGGAAACATCAAAGTGTGCTTACCTGTGTGTAGCCAGGTGAGCTGGAGCAATGAAACAGTAGAAACACATGATGCAAATCACGAAAGCCCCCAAAATCAGCTTTTGTGTCACTCGCTTCATCATTCTTCCAAACTCTCTCGGATCCTTAAAATGGAAAGACAAATGAGACAAACACTTTGTCTGTGACCGATTGCATGAACTGAACACACCTTGGCTGACTGTAGTTGGTCAGGCTAGTTTTATGCAATGTTCAGACAGTGTTTATGCAATGCCCTGATATCTGATCTTCACTCCCTGCATGGAAAATGGCCGTTTTGATTTTGTTTTGCATTTTTCATATGATTATACTTGTCTATAGCTACATTTATAAGAATATGCATTGTTGTTTTTAGTAGTTTGGTGGCTTTATGCACAGCGTCTAACGCTGTATTTGTATGGAAAGTGTTTCTTCCTCTGTGTTTACAGCAAACAGCCGTTTGCCAGTGTTTACAGGTACAACTCTTGTTTCAAAGTTCCTGTACTTTTGCTTTAATGTCCAGCGAAACATTTCAACGCACCTTAAATGCAACAAGTGCCATCAGTGTGACATTTCTGAATAAGTGGTCATGTTTGCCTCATTCGAAGAATTTACAGAATGCTTTTTGCGGATGACGTTGTCATGTTGGCCTCCTCAGACCAGGACCTTCAGCGTGCACTGGGGCGGTTTGCAGCCGAGTGTGAAGCGGCTGGGATGAGAATCAGCACCTCCAAATCCGAGGCCATGGTTCTCAGTCGGAAAAGGGTGGCTTGCCCACTTCAGGGGTGTGGAGAGTTTCTGCCTCAGGTGGAGGAGTTCAGGTATCTTGGGGTCTTGTTCACGAGTGAGGGAAGGATGGAATGGGAGATTGACAGACGGATCGGTGCAGCTTCTGCAGTAATGCGGTCGATGTACCGGTCTGTCGTGGTGAAGAAGGAGCTGAGCTGTAAGGCGAAGCTCTCGATTTACCGGTCAATCTACGTTCCTACTCTCACCTATGGTCATGAGCTGTGGGTCATGACTGAAAGGACAAGATCCCGGATACAGGCGGCTGAAATGAGCTTTCTCCGCAGGGTGGCTGGGCGCTCCCTTAGAGATAGGGTGAGAAGCTCAGTTACTCGGGAGGAGCTCAGAGTAGAGCCGTTGCTCCTCCACATCGAGAGGAGCCAGTTGAGGTGGCTCGGGCATCTATTTCGGATGCCTCCTGGACGCCTTCCCGGGGAGGTGTTTCGGGCATGTCCCACTGGGAGGAGGCCCCGGGGAAGACCTAGGACACGCTGGAGGGATTATGTCTCCCGGCTGGCCTGGGAACGCCTCTGGGTTCCCCCGGAAGAGCTGGAGGAAGTGGCTAGGGAGAGGGAAGTCTGGGCGTCTCTGCTTAGACTGTTGCCCCCGCGACCCGGTCCCGGATAAGCGGAAGATAATGGATGGATGGATGGACAAAAGGTCAGTAAAAGCAAGTTCTTGATATTCTCGTTTATTTGAATTTGTATCAGACATTCCGTATATGATGTCATAAAAGATTTAAACCTGCGGCCTACCCGATCAGTCCTTAAAGCAGGAGTGCATTACCACATTAAACAATCCAAAGACAGAGATAACAGAGTTCAATCCAATGCATACCTATTGTGTTTCTGCTGTATTAGTGTAGATGTTTATGAATAATGATAATGGAAGGTCACACCCATCTGTGATTTAATAAAAGCATGAAAAGCTGTTTGTTTCATAAATGTTTTATGAATCGTCTGATGTGGTAAACGCAGCCGGCTCATGTTGTGTTGAATTGTGCATACAGTGACAGTGAATATTAGACTTGTGTTAAAACCTCGAATATATATATTTCACTTTAGTTTTAGTTATTTTAGTACGTTACAACAAAAATGTTAAAAAAAATTGTTTCTGGTTTAGTTTTAGTTAACTATTTTCAAAAACAGTTTTCTTTATGCATTTTATATAAAACATTATTAATAATATTCTTTAAATAACTGAATTAAAAATATTTTTTGATTTTATTTGAACTATAATAACATTTTATTTTATTCTATTTTAGCTATAATGACATTTTTATTTGAACTATGACATTTAACATTTTAATGACATTTTTATTTTTTATTTTATTTGAACTATAATAACATTATTTTATTTTATTATTTTATTTTAGCCATAATGACATTTCCAATTTTATTTATTTTATTTTAATTATAATAACATTATTGTATTTTAATTACATTGCATTTTTCTATTTTATTTTAACTATAGTAACATTTTCTTTTCTTTTCTTTTAGCTATAATGACTTTTAACATTTTAATGACATTTTTATTTTATTTTATTTTAACTATAAAAGCTAATTTATTATTATTTTTTATTATTTTTTATTTCATTTTATTTTATTTGAGCTATAATGACATTTTATTTATTTAATTTGAACTATAATAACATTATTGTATTTTAATTATATTGTACTTTTCTATTTTATTTGAACTATAATAAAGCAAGGTTATTTAATGTGCGCTATAATGACGTCACTGTTATCGTCAGTGTGTGTTTACCCTGATGCGCAGGCGTGCTCGTGTGTGCTCGCGCGCAGCTTTCGGCGGTTTGCTGCAGTGACGTGCCTCAGCCTGAAGGGGGCGCCATTTTGACTCACTCACTTCCTGATCCGGGAAGGGGAAGCGCGTGCGCCAATTTATCCTCGGTTTTTTTATTACGAGCTGCAAAATATATAAAGGTAAACCAACTATTAATTTCCCTTAAATATGATCTTTAAACGCATTCGTGCACGAGTAAACGGCTGACCTCGTTATTTGCAGGCGTTTGTCAGTTTGCTCTGAGCAGTTGCCTCAACAAAGGAGCTAGCAGCTAGCATGCTAATGTCATTGTGTTGTATTGTTAATAAACGCACAAGTATGACAATTTCAGGCTCATTTAAGTGATTATTATATACATGTCAAATGGATAAATGTACGGGGTTCGGTCTATATATTAAATTGCGCGTGGAATTACCAACATTAGAAGAGATGTTAGCATTGTTAGCAGCTGTCATGGCTCGTCCAGTCATTTGCATTGACTCCTTTATTAATTATATACTCCTTTATTAATCCTATTTTCTCCACATATTTGCATAGTTGTTCTCTTTACAAAGCCAGAGTCACTGGTGTCACACAGCGTGTTTACAGTGTTTGTGTTGCATGTCATTTAACATTAGAAGTAGTTTATCTTGGCAATAAATAAGCTAGCTTAATATGTGTCATGTCAAAATGAGATATAAAATTGTATACCCATATTTGGGTAAATCTTCATTTAATTCGTGCTGCTTAGTTTTTTTATTTTGTTTTTAACTATAATAACACTATTTTATTATTTTAGCTATAATGACATTTTTATTATTATTTGATTTTAACAATGAAATTTGCAATTTTTATTTGAACTATAATAACATTTTATTTGAACTATAATAACCTTATTTTTTTAGCTATAGTGACGTTTTAATTTTTATTTTATCTGACATTTTAATGCCATTTTATTTTTTTTTTTAACTATAATAGCATTATTTTATTTGAGCTATAATGACATTTTTATTTTATTTTAACAATACATTTGAAATGAATAACATTTTTATTATTTTTTGTTATTTTAACTATAACATTTTATTATTTTATCTGTAATGACATTTATACATTAATTTTTTAATTAATAATAATATTTATTTTTGAACTATAATATTTTATTTTATTGTTTACCTATAATTAACATTTATTTGATTTTAACTATAATAACATTATTTTATTTGCGCTATATGACATTTTTATTTTATTTTAACAGTGACATTTGAATTTTTATTGTTATTTTAACTATAATAACATTTTATTTAACTTTATTTTGACTAATAACATTTTATTTGAACTATAATAACATTTTATTTGAACTATAATAACCTTATTTTTTTAGCTATAATGACATTTTAATTTTTATTTTATCTGACATTTTAATACCATTTTATTTATTTTATTTGAACTATAATAACATTATTTTATTTGAGCTATAATGACATTTTTATTTTATTTTAACAGTGACATTTGAATTTTTTGTTATTTTAACTATAATAACATTTTATTATACTATTTTAGCTATAATAACATTTATACATTAAAAATATTTTAACTATAATAACATTTTATTTTTATTTAAACTATAATTAACATTTATTTGATTTTAACTATAATAACATTATTTTATTTGAGCTATAATGATATTTTAACAGTGACATTTGAATTTGTTATTTTAACTATAATAACATTTTATTTTGTAATTTTAGCTATAATGACATTTATACATTTAAAAAAATTGTTTTATATATGTCAAAATGAGATGATATTTGGGCTACAAGATGTAAATCATCATTTAAATGGTGCACAGATGTGCTTCTTAGACGTTATTCAAATGCTCTGTGGTGGACTGGAAGCGTCGCTCAGTCCCTTGTTCCTCATGTGTGTTCGTAGTGACTGACTGTCCTGTGTTTCTAAGTTTTCAGACTGTGGTCCTGGAGAAGGTCCTGTGCTGGGTTACTTGAGCTCGACATGCACTGCTTCCACCAGCGTTTAGACTCGTAATAGTGGCTTTTCTAGAAGGACGGACTAGAGTTTGGATGTTCTGAACACCCTGACGTGGAAACGCTCTATTTCCTCAAAGGCTGCAGGTCAGCGGGGTTTAAGCCATGTCCGACGGACGGATCTACGTGGGAAACCTTCCCATGGACGTTCAGGAGAGGGACATTGAGGATCTCTTCTACAAATACGGAAAAATTCGGGATATTGAGCTGAAGAACAACAGAGGCACCATCCCGTTTGCCTTCGTGCGATTTGAGGACCCACGGTGAGTCGCACGGCCTCAGAGAGCTCGTGGACGAGGCTTTTTCAAGTGTAGAACGAAAATTAGGAGCACTTTCCTCTCTTCCTCTAGGGATGCGGAGGATGCGGTCTTTGGAAGGAATGGATATGGATTTGGAGACTGTAAGCTGCGTGTGGAATACCCGCGTTCTTCCGGATCCAAATTTAGTGGACCTGCTGGAGGAGGAGGCGGAGGAGGTGGTGGTGGAGGAGGAGGAGGAGGGCCGCGGGGAAGGTTTGGGCCCCCGACGCGTAGATCTGAGTTTCGGGTTATTGTGACGGGTGAGTTAAGAGATTTGAGACTGCGGCATTGCCACTTAAATCAACATGTCAAAAGGGGTGTGTGCCGTATTTATAGTCTACGACAGGGGTTGGCAAGCACGTTTGGCATCGGGCCAAAACAAATTTTCTCCACTGCATGCCGAGCCAGAACATAGACAAAGTATAAATGCATTTCCATATTGTGAATAATAAATGTGCATCAGTTTAATTTGTTTCTTACACAACCCTAACTTATTGTAATAATTATTTGGCGTAACCTACTTTTACACTCAGAATTATTCCTTGGCATCCTCACATACTAAACTGCATTTTTTTAATCGCTTGCGTGCTGGAGGAACGCTATTACGTCGCGTGCAGAGTGATGTCAACATTTAAGCTAGCTGGTGAGAGAAAATGGCACTATCAAAAATAGGGCATACAAAGAAAAATGGAAAGACAACCATGCGTTCATCCTACCTAGTTTCGTGAATGCAAAGCTGGTGTGTCCTATCTGCAACGTAGTTGTCGCTGTTTGCAAAGAATATAATATTAGACGGCACCACGAGACGAAGCATGTCACCTTTTTTGCTGATTGTCTTGTCAGTCTTTTTGATAAAAAATTATGCTGAATGTGAAAAGTGTCCTCGACTAAAGTTTACCCAACTTAAATGAAGAACTATAAGCCATTAGTCGACTAAGCACACATTTATATTAATTATAAAATAACCCATTATGCCCCTTTTTACAAGATGTAATATAAGTCTCAGTTGTCCCCAGAGTGTGTCTGAAGTTTCAGATCAGATTTAATATACTATTTTGAAAATATCAATTTTTGGGTTTGAGAAAAACGAGCTGTTTTGTGTGTGTCTCCTTTAAATGCAAATGAGCTGCTACTCCTGCCCCAGAGGCTGAAACATCTGTTTGGTTATGATCATCTCTATCGCAGACACCCTCGTGTGACATTGCAGTTCTTCATCATCATGAAATATCATCTGCATGCATTTTAAAGCCTTATAACTCTCAACTTGAGCACACACACACACCCGACGCATGCACAGCTGGGTGTCGGCGCGTCCGTGAGTAGGCTATTAAATTAGACTAGTTCTCTTTCATGTGTTATTGTGATTAAACTGTCAAATGCTCACAAGGTTATGTCAGAAACACACAAGTTCACATGAAAACAGTTGGTTATGTCTGTGCACTTATGCAGCAAGTACAGAAATCCTGTGTGTATATTAGATCTGTGTAACGTACAGGACCTACTGCTATATGTGCTGTTGATAGGAATCAAACAACAGAAAAATCACTCACTGCTCTCGACTGAATAACTTTAGTAGCTTTATTTTTTGAATGCCTGTAATGCTCTGGCGAGGAGATAAACATGTACCGCCGACGGTGTACCGCTCTCTGAGGGCGGGGTCTATGCTAATAAGGCAGTGTCCATCAACACTCGTGGGCGGGGCCTGTGAAATGTGACGTCACTTTGCCCAGAATCTGCAAACCGCTTGTTCTGAGACACTGCTTATGATTTATGGGGATTAAAAAAAAGGAGTGGGTGGATTTTTACTGTTATAGGGTGGTTGTGTACACACACTGCCAACACACATTTATGTTCTTTTGCATAATAGGTGCCCTTTAATTACTTAAATATATACTGGAGAGTATTCTAAACCATGATGAGTGTTTACGTTATATAGGCAGTTTGCCTGCACTCAAGCGCACAAGAGTGGCCTATTTCTTTTTGGTTTTGAACTGTTTTATTTAAAAGTAGACAGTCACAACTAGCCTCACAAGAGTTGGAAAGCAGGAGACAGACAGAGGGGCAACTGGCAGATGAAGCATATGCTTCAAGGACACGGATTTCGGACAACTGGTGGTGTTTGTGTGGGTGTCGACGCTCCTCCCACCTGGACTGTTTAACTTTTTTCCGGCTACAACTGAGTTCCCACGGGACTTCAGCGTGAGACTACAGCTAGCCGTCTAAAACACTATTTAGGTGAATTTAAACAATGGCTAAATCTCGTTGTCATGTAAGGGCCCTGTTCATGTTTGACAGACATTTTAATTGCATTTTGTGTCTGTTAAGAGGCACAAAGACACTCTTTATGTATATGACCCCATAACTGCCGTGTTAGCTGAGTGGGAGCTCTGGGCATTAACTGTAACAGCTCCGTGTTGCAAGCACCAATCCGGTTAGTTTTTTTTTTTTTCTATAGACAGTACTCACAAAGGTATAACGATCAAAATTAACTTTAAAATTCCCCGGAGTTCTACTTTAATACAAAACAAAACTCAAAGAAGTGGTCAAAATCATTTCTAACCCACTCCATGTCTTCCGACATATTGTGCATCTTATGATGTGTCCTATCTTAATCGTGCAGTTCACTTTTCATAATCAACATTACATTACGTGTCTTAACCTCATAAATCTATCCACAGTTTTCATATTTTCATTTTTAACAAATGTAACGTGCATTTGTGTTATTTTACATTGGCATTAAAGGTGCAGTGTGTAGTATTTATGAGGAGCCATTAACAGAAATGCAATATAATATACATAACTATGTTTTCAGTGGCGTATAAGACCTTGCATAATGAGCCGTTATGTTTTTATTACCTTAGAATGAGCCGTTTCTATCTACACACACTAGCGGGTTCCCTTACAGTGAAGTCGTCATTTTGCGCCGCCATGTTTCTACAGTGGCCCAAAACGGACAAACTACAGAGCGCTAGTCACTCTCTGCTGTCTCAGACGATGACATCTTTGTCCTGTGTCGGCCACTGTAGCTTCTCTATGTGCTTCGAAAGGGAGGGGTGGGTGGTTGCAATTCACAACCTCACCACTAGATGCCGCTAAAATTTACACACTGCACCTTTAAATGACAGCAAACTAGTGAACGCTGCTGTGTGTTTCTAATACGATGGCTGAGGAAAATTTGACAACTTTTTAAGTCAGAAACGCTATGGCGGGTTCCTTTCTTTTGCTGTTTGAGCAAATGGGAATGCAAAAATGATACTTGTTTTACTTTCCGTCACTATAGGAGTTAACTCAACTATGACAACTTCTGAGTACTGAGAAATGTGAAAAGGGATTACTTTTTACTTACTAATAATCATAATAGATTGTGAATTGCAAACGGATGTTAATTTGATATACATGCATATTACACAAATGTTTATAGCACTTTTCATTATAGCCGTTGTGGATGGATTGATGATCATAATAAAAACTTTTCCCTGCAGGTCTTCCTCCCACTGGCAGCTGGCAGGACCTTAAAGACCACATGCGGGAGGCAGGAGACGTGTGTTTCGCTGACGTGCAGCGCGACGGCGAGGGCGTGGTCGAGTTCCTCAGACGTGAGGACATGGAGTACGCGCTGCGGCGCCTGGACGGCACAGAGTTCAGATCCCACCAGGTGCACTTCCTGTGAGAAGCAGGGCTCGATATTAGTGCTAGTCTGGATTTTCTGAAGCGGATAGTGAAAGAGAATTTTACTTACCCGACCGGACAAGTATCCTGATTAAAACGGCAATAACAAAAAATAACTAGTGAATCGCCAAAACGCGAGAATGATTCTGATTTTATTACGTTTAGTGTAAGTGGCGATTGATAGTGGATAATATGATGTATAATGTACTGACGGCTTGCGCAGCCTCTCGAGGAGAAGTCTAAACAAATGAACACAACACACAAAGACACTCAGTTAACATACTGTGGTAAAAATTCTAAATGTGGAGTTTTTATATTTATAACATATGGTACAGTTAAGCATCGCACAACCAAGACTGCTGCATACCATCAGGATTGATAATGTGACACTGATTTCATATGAAATTTCAGTAAACACATAGTTCATATTAAGTCACTTACATTTTAAATGCAATATTGACTCTGTTTGGAACTATTTCCGCTGCTGAAACAGAACAAAAAAGATCACAGCCAAACCGTAACACATCTCACAGAAACACTCAGCTGCGTTTCATTACTGAATGATTCAGCGTTCTGAACGAATCGGAGGGTCCCCTCCATCTGAGGGTTGTCCCCCCTTAAAAATATAATTAAAAACCACTTTGTGTATTATAAATAATATAATGATATACACTCACCTAAAGGATTATTAGGAACACCTGTTCAATTTCTCATTAATGCAATTATCTAATCAACCAATCACATGGCAGTTGCTTCAATGCATTTAGGGGTGTGGTCCTGGTCAAGACAATCTCCTGAACTCCAAACTGAATGTCAGAATGGGAAAGAAAGGTGTTTTAAGCAGTTTTGAGCGTGGCATGGTTGTTGGTGCCAGACGGGCCGGTCTGAGTATTTCACAATCTGCTCAGTTACTGGGATTTTCACGCACAACCATTTCTAGGGTTTACAAAGAATGGTGTGAAAAGGGAAAAACATCCAGTATGCGACAGTCCTGTGGGCGAAAATGCCTTGTTGATGCTAGAGGTCAGAGGAGAATGGGCCGACTGATTCAAGCTGATAGAAGAGCAACTTTGACTGAAATAACCACTCGTTACAACCGAGGTATGCAGCAAAGCATTTGTGAAGCCACAACACGCACAACCTTGAGGCGGATGGGCTACAACAGCAGAAGACCCCACCGGGTACCACTCATCTCCACTACAAATAGGAAAAAGAGGCTACAATTTGCACAAGCTCACCAAAATTGGACAGTTGAAGACTGGAAAAATGTTGCCTGGTCTGATGAGTCTCGATTTCTGTTGAGACATTCAGATGGTAGAGTCAGAATTTGGCGTAAACAGAATGAGAACATGGATCCATCATGCCTTGTTACCACTGTGCAGGCTGGTGGTGGTGGTGTAATGGTGTGGGGATGTTTTCTTGGCACACTTTAGGCCCCTTAGTGCCATTTGGGCATCGTTTAAATGCCACGGCCTACCTGAGCATTGTTTCTGACCATGTCCATCCCTTTATGACCACCATGTACCCATTCTCTGATGGCTACTTCCAGCAGGATAATGCACCATGTCACAAAGCTCGAATCATTTCAAATTGGTTTCTTGAACATGACAATGAGTTCACTGTACTAAAATGGCCCCCACAGTCACCAGATCTCAACCCAATAGAGCATCTTTGGGATGTGGTGGAATGGGAGCTTCGTGCCCTGGATGTGCATCCCACAAATCTCCATCAACTGCAAGATGCTATCCTATCAATATGGGCCAACATTTCTAAAGAATGCTTTCAGCACCTTGTTGAATCAATGCCACGTAGAATTAAGGCAGTTCTGAAGGCGAAAGGGGGTCAAACACAGCATTAGTATGGTGCTCCTAATAATCCTTTAGGTGAGTGTATACTTGAAATAATTGTGTAAGTAATAAAACAATAAAAAACGTGAACGTGGTTTTAAGTTTAGAAACATTTTGAGTCCCCCCTCTCCTGCCTCACAGTGGTTTGGTCCATCACGCACCTCACCGACACACGAGCCGTTGAAAAACAAATCCGGTGGGAGAGTAGTTATGGAACTTCAGTAAGCAGTCTGTCAAAGCTATTTTAATCACTTTAAACATCGGATGAAGTGATTTTATGAGTTAAGTTGAGTTAATAATAAATTAGCAATGACAAAAAATATTGTATTATTTGTGTCTCTCAAAAATTGCTCTTGAGATATTTTTTGTTTACACCTCCCTTTATAAAAGGTAAAATCTGGACAAGCAAATGTTTAACTCGGACAAGTGAATGATAGATTTACTTGGCACATGAAAAGGCTTAATGTCGAGCCCTGCTATGTATTATAAATGTCTTCTTAATCAATGGTCTTTGTAGCGGTCTCATCTTGTGCGCTTTCTTTCCTAAGCGCAGCTGCATAGTAAACATTCCTGAGGTAAATAAAGTAAAATATATAAAAAAAATAACAGCCCTCAGCTGCTTCAACACTTTTAATTTGACATATTCATAAAATATAATTTGCGAATGTAACAGATGTCGGCTTTACAAACAAATTGCTCGCACTCGCGTCTCTCCTCCCTCTGCCATTGTGTGCTACCGCGACAAAGCACGTACACAACAAATGACGAATCAGTACATTATAATCGGCTGTGGTCTATTACTGAACCGATACCGAATCGTCCTCGTCTGCATCGTAGAAACGATTAATTTTGACACCCCTAATATAATGTGTGTGTGTGAGTACGGTAAAACAGGAAAAATGACCTGTTAAAAGCTCTCTTTTTCCTTCTTGGACAACCAACCAATCACAGTCTTCAAAAGACTGTGTCATACGTAGCCAGCCCCGCCTACTCACTAAGATAAAAGTGTTTGTCTTGTCCTGAGTTGCTCTCAGATCAGCACACTCTTAAGCTAAGACTCCTACGTACAAGTTTTTAAGGTAAATTAGGAGCTTCCTGAGAGGATTCTTAGAAGCTTTAAGACTACGGGCCCAGAGCTATAAACATTTATCCCAGTACTTATGTGATCATTTGAATATTTGTAAAAAGACTTAATTGTTTAATCGTGCAGCTTTTAGTTTAGTATGTTTCATAATTTTTTTTCTGCTAACATTTATATTTTATTTCAGCTTTTTTTCAATTAACAGAAATGTTTTTAATCGTTTTAGTTAACGATCCCTGATTTAAACCTTGTTTGTTGTGCAGGGAGAGACGTCCTACATCAGAGTCATGGAGGAGCGGGGCACAAGCTGGGGTCGCTCGCGCTCCCGGTCCAGGTCTCGCGGACGCTACTCGCCCCCGTACCAGAGCAGAGGGTCGCCGCCTCCCCGCTACCGATCGCCACCGCGTCACATGACCCGCCATAGCCCGCCCTCCCGCCGCCCCCCGCTCCAGCACCACAGCCCGCCGCCACGCCACTATCGATGAGCGCCAGCCGCTGCGGCTCCTTTTCTCGGCCGCCACGCCCTCTTTTCCTTTCTCAATTTTGTAATTTACATTCCATTGTAGGAACCCGAATGGCCTTATTCACCGTTCAGTTCATGGAGAGTTTGCGAAATATGTAAATGATCATGTGAATGATGCGCGTATGTTTACAGAACAGATGATGCTGATATGATTGTGAACGATCTGAAGATGAATAACCCGTTTTGTCCTTTTGTGATTATTGGCAACAGACTAAAGACGTGCTGTTTGTGATTTCATAAACATGATTTTATGATTTGAATAAAAGGCTGAAATTTTAAAAATGTTTCTTTCTGGAATATCCCCATGTGAATTTTTTTTTTTTTTTTTTTTTTTTTCTTCATGTTTTGTATCATGTGATGACTGTATGCATTTTTTTTTTTTTTTTTCAATTAAAGCATCAAGTCAAATTTACTCCCACTTATGTATTGAGTAATTTTTACAGAATGGCGTTTTACAGGAATGTTGGACGCAATAACAGATCACGGAAAATCTGGAAATATAACATTACATAATAATTACAATATATACAATAATTAAAATTATGCATTGTTAACAGACATTACAAATTGTGTCAGTAAATGTAAAAATGACCGTTAGCTATGATTAATGTAGATAACAAAAACATTTTTCTTGTTATGCTGAGCTCTCAATATTTATACCAGTCAGACGTTGATGTTTGAGCAGTTTAGACCATGGAAATTTACTTGTGAGCCATTTGACCAGAAAAACTTTAATCTTTTCATTTCAAGGGTTAGTACTAAATGATCACAACTGAAGAAAGCATGTAAATTCATTGATCAGACTGTATGAGAACCCCATTACAGGCTAATTGGCACAATCAGACTTTTTCCATTAGTGTACTGATGTGACACCTCAGATTTAATTATGTTTCAATGACCGTATGGGTAGCAATATATTCAATTTGAAATGTAACAAGCAAAATGACAATGCATTATATGTAAAATGGCAATGTATTTCTGTATTTAAATTACATTTTCCCATAAATCGGCCCGCCCACTTTAGGCTTCAAAATGCTCTTCAGAAACCTACGGGGTGACATCACTACGTACATATACACACTCACCTAAAGGATTATTAGGAGCACCATACTAATACTGTGTTTGATCCCCTTTCTCCTTCAGAACTGCCTTAATTCTACGTGGCATTGATTCAACAAGGTGCTGAAAGCATTCTTTAGAAATGTTGGCCCATATTGATAGGATAGCATCTTGCAGTTGATGGAGATTTGTGGGATGCACATCCAGGGCACGAAGCTCCCGTTCCACCACATCCCAAAGATGCTCTATTGAGTTGAGATCTGGTGACTGTGGGGGCCATTTTAGTACAGTGAACTCATTGTCATGTTCAAGAAACCAATTTGAAATGATTCGAGCTTTGTGACATGGTGCATTATCCTGCTGGAAGTAGCCATCAGAGAATGGGTACATGGTGGTCATAAAGGGATGGACATGGTCAGAAACAATGCTCAGGTAGGCCGTGGCATTTAAACGATGCCCAATTGGCACTAAGGTGAGCCAAGAAAACATCCCCCACACCATTACACCACCACCACCACCAGCCTGCACAGTGGTAACAAGGCATGATGGATCCATGTTCTCATTCTGTTCATGCCAAATTCTGACTCTACCATCTGAATGTCTCAACAGAAATCGAGACTCATCAGACCAGGAAACATTTTTCCAGTCTTCAACTGTCCAATTTTGGTGAGCTTGTGCAAATTGTAGCCTCTTTTTCCTATTTGTAGTGGAGATGAGTGGTACCCGGTGGGGTCTTCTGCTGTTGTAGCCCATCCGCCTCAAGGTTGTGCGTGTTGTGGCTTCACAAATGCTTTGCTGCATACCTCGGTTGTAACGAGTGGTTATTTCAGTCAAAGTTGCTCTTCTATCAGCTTGAATCAGTCGGCCCATTCTCCTCTGACCTCTAGCATCAACAAGGCATTTTCGCCCACAGGACTGTCGCATACTGGATGTTTTTCCCTTTTCACACACCATTCTTTGTAAACCCTAGAAATGGTTGTGTGTGAAAATCCCAGTAACTGAGCAGATTGTGAAATACTCAGACCGCCCCGTCTGGCACCAACAACCATGCCACGCTCAAAATTGCTATATATATATAGACCCTTTTCACATTTCCGGATTTCTCAGAAGCGTCAGTCGTCATAATTGGGTTAACTTTTATAGCGGTGAATGAGAGTTTCATTAAATATATTAATTAGAGATACATTAAATCTATTTTTTGTGTCCCTATTTGCTCAAATAGCAAAAGAAAAACTCCACAACAGTGATTTCACAACTTTCAAAAAGAGGGGGAAAATAGAGTTTGATTGATAACGGCAGTCAAACGAAAGATGTTCATGTTACGTCACTCCCATATAGACGCTGTATTAGAAACGTCCTCACAGCAGCGGTGACTTTTTTTTAAATTATTTGATGCAAAAGTAATATGATACAAAAGTATTCATTTTATAAATGTACAAACATTTAAAAAAAATTTAAATACAAAAAAACTTTGCAGGATTTACGATATTGAAGACCGTTAAAACGCGTCATCACAGATAAGCTTTTATAATAGGCGGGGCTTACCGTTCACATAAACCGTTACTCGAGCGCGACACTTCAGTGTTTGACGGTGAAAGAGCGCGAATGTGAGGTAAGATTTAAATGGCTGTTTTACGATATAAATAATAAATCACCAAGAGTAATTATCCAGTGACGCAAAGTACTCCACTTTCATGTCAAATTTCACCGTTAAAAATGTTGAAAGGAAGCATGGTAACTTATGTTATGCATCTAAGAATCAAACTGCCAAAGTCGTGATTGTTGCTTCCTTTCGACATTTTTAACGGTTATTGTTCTCTCTGGACCCACGGATCCGTATCTTTATCATTTATGGATTCTCCTCTAATCAGTTCTATAAACTTGTAGACATTTTAATGACATTTTTATTATAAAAACAAAGTTGTTGTAGTTAATAGTCTCTTATTGGGCTGAACCAAGCTCTCCATAAAACAAAAACAAGCCGTACAGTAATAAAATAACACAGATTATGCAGACACTTCATATTTAACAGTATTAGACGCATTGATTACAGCATTTGACCTGCGTCAGGCGTGTGACGTTTTCAGTGAATCACTTTGCGAATCGGTTCCCTTGAATCAAAGCTTCGTTTCTCCCGATGCATTGCTACCTGAAATACATTTATATTCTTTAATTTAAATACCTTTACACTCACCCTCCCAAAACAAATTGGCCTTGAGCACATAAGTGAAACAAATGTTGGCTTGCAATAATAATAAAAAAAGTAAAAATAATGCACATGACCTCATGAATTGAATGAGGCACATTAAAGTTCACTTGAACATTAAAATGTCCCGATATTTTCCTCACCCCCACCTCATCCAAGATGCTCGCGTCTTTCTTCATTCAACAAGAAATTAAGTTTTAGGAAAACGTTCCAGGATTTTTCTCCACATGATGGACTTCAATGGCAACCAACGGCTGAAGATCCGAATCAGTGCAGTTTTTAACCTCAAATAAATGCTCGACTTCGGTGTTGCGCTTTTGCATGACGTCATCACGTTGAAAAGGCCACGCGTGACGTAGGCGGAAATACCGAAAAACTCCCATCTCATGCTCTCGTCCCGCATTTTTGCACGTTCGTTTTAACACTGGGTCGGCACGTCAACCTCGATCACGTGACCTTTCCGACGTGATGACGTCACACGCAGTGAAGACTCACAACACTTAAGTCTCGCATTTCAGGTGCAAGAGCATATAAATGTTTATTTTAGAAAATGTCCAATGGTTTAGATCAGAGTCTATTCCTCTGGGATCGTGCGGAGCCTCTGAAACGGCATTGATTTGGACCTTCAACCGTTGGTTCCCATTGAAGTCCATTATGTGGAGAAAAATCCTGGAATGTTTTCCTCAACAAAAAAAAAACTTAATTTCTTTTCCACTGAAGAAAGAAACACATGAACATCTGGGATGAGTGAATCATCAGGAAATGTTAATTTTGAAGTGAACTAATCCTTTAAAGACTGCTGCACGTGGCCACTACTCTTGTGATGCTGACAGCTCAAACAACCCCAGTTTAATAATTTAACAAGCAATGCACAGTCTCAAAAACACGTCCACCAGAGTCAGTGATGCAGTGTTTGTCCTGATGATGGCAATGTTCATATAGAGCAGAGATGGGCATCAGCTGTCCGGCTTCTCTCTGTTTGGGCCCATGAACTCCACACCTTCGATAGGGATGTCCTTCTCCTTGATGGCTTTCTGTAAACACACACCAGAGCACCAGTGATTGACAGCTCATGTCTACACCTCCTGCCGCACATGCACATGTATGTACCTGAACACACGTGTGGTATTTGTGGAAGAGCTCGCTGCACGGATCCGCGCTGCGGTCTCCTTTCAGGAACTTCTCTGCGAACCAGCGGTTAAAGCACTGGTCGTACTCGCGCTTGAGCTCCGTGCAGCCCTCGCCGACACTGTTCATCTTCACACCGCGCCGAGGCGACACCGCTTACGGGTTTAATGCCGGAGATCGCGCTGTTTATTCCGCAGCTTGACTTTGCCGACACCACGTGGTATCGCGCGGCGCACGGTGATGACGTCGCGTCAGCCGCAGTGCAATAAAAGTCTTCTGGGAGAAAACTGCACTCGGTTGATTCATGATTGAAAATAAAATATGACAAAACAGTGCAATATTATAGCAGCAAAGGTTTAGACCGTTCTCTGTTAATCAATAACAAAGTGATTTCGTCTTTTACTAAATTATTTCACTCAAAATAGTTAAAAATAGGAAATTGAAGATCAATATTTACTGACGTAGAACTATTTAATTCTTCACAAAAATAATTAATAAATAAATAAAAGTTAATAAAATAGGAAATTGAAGATCAATATTTACTGAAGTAGAACTATTTAATTCTTCACAAAAATAATTAATAAATAAATAAAAGTTAATAAAAATAGGAGTAGAACAATTTCTTCACAAAATAATTAATAAATTAATAAAAATAGGAAATTGAAGATCAATATTTACTGAAGTAGAACTATTTAATTCTTCACAAAATAATTAATAAAAATAGGAAATTGAAGATCAATATTTACTGAAGTAAAACTATTTAATTCTTCACAAAAATAATAAATAAATCAGAAAATAGTTCATATATATAGAAAAGTACAGTATTTACTGAAGAAATGCTGAGATTTTGTGACGTTATGCATTAGTATTTCATTTGTATCATGATTGTCAGCATTTAATTATGGGTTAGTTATTAAATAATAACTAATATTGTATGTACAAAGGCACTTATGTGTGTATTTATATTTCCCCACCCGTTAAGTAAAGCACGATGCATCACGAAAAACAGTCAACACATACATTTATTAATATTATAATACAGATTATATCATATGCAGCACGCAGTTCTGACAATATACTATAGTTTCACACAGTACAATAAAAATATATAGGTTTCCAATACAATTTCAACAAATCTTTAGTGTCTAGTGTCTGTAGTTCGTGTCACTGAGGCTGTGAGCCAAACACATTGATCAGTTTTTACAATTCACACGTCCAACATTTGTAGATATTGTTATATTGTGAGCTACATACAGCATCATTCAATGTAAGCTAATGTTACAGGGCATAAAACAGCAATACATACATGATAAAGAGATCATATGATGGGGGAATTAGTGTTGATGACAGTCGCTCTGAATTACACGTGTTTTAGCAGACTAACCACGATCACATCAAATCTAACAAGTGCTAAAAGTTTGGGACACCATACAAAAGTCTGGCTGCTGGTAGTAGAGCACATCTGTACACACTCACTCGCACACACACACACACACACACACACACGTCTATATGGCATATACTGTATCAGATAAACAAGAGCACGCGTCCCTGAACAGAGAAACTTAAGGCAAAAAGATCAATACAAATGAAAATATCTCTGGTGATGGATAGTTTGTACAGTAAAGTTGGTTCACTGAGTGAGGTACGTCATTGTGTAGCAGCACAACAGATTATCTGAGTGATGAAGACGCTGGGCCCAAACACCTGACCGCAGAGGACTGAACATGTCCACATTTGACCCCAAAATCAAAAGGAAGAAATGTATTCGTATATTTTGCCTGAAGAAAATTCAGCCTATCTTTAAGACTTAATAAATAAATAAAATCTTCATTACGGCAATATAAATTTATGATTTAGATCAGCCTTTTTGCTCATTTAAATAAATGTATTACAACAATGATTTACTATATTTTATCTAAATAAGCAAAAAGCTTATTGCTTCTAAAAGTAGAATGCAAATTAAATTTATTTGGATTTTTTTCTGTATTGTATAATATTATTTTATATATATATATATATACACACACAGACACACAGGGCTCCAGACCGCGATTTAAATGGTGGCATTTTGTGACCTTTTTCAAGAGCTTCACACTTTTTCCAGCACTTAAAAGGTCTAAATATTATCCAATTTTAATGTTATTTTTAGTGTGATGATTTGTAAAACTAAATGATTAAAGGTGTAGGCTGTGGCAAACAAGCACTTTTGTTTAAAAAGACTATAACCAGTAGAGGAGCACTTATTGATTTTTATTAGCCATTTAAAAGTAGAATGCAAATTTAATTTCTTAGTTTTTCCTTTGTATTTATTGTGTGTGTGTATGTATGTATATGTGTGTATATATATATTATGATGTATACATCAGGATAGTATTTATTCTGCAGTCTTTTTGGTTATTTAAATAAAAATTTATAACAGTAATGATGTACTATTTTTTTTTTTTTTTTTTTAAGCAAATAAACAAAAATATTAAAGGGATACTTCAGCGATTAGCATTAAGCTTTGTATCAGTAGAAACCCGGTAGTATATTCGAATGATCGTGCTTCCCCTTCCCCCTGACATGAGAGAATTATGTAATTTATGTCTGGAAAAAATCCTCTGATGGCGCAAATATCGTCATTTTGTGTGATCGGAGGCTTTTTTGGCCACAGGGGTGGGATCTCACTCACAGAATGTAAATGCGCACGGCCACTCGGGCATTCATAATGGAGCGGTCGGAGCAAAGCGCGTGTTTCAACTTTTCAATGAATTCCTATGAAAGTTGAGCTTCCGTAGGCATGATCTGAACACGCGCCGTGAGTGACTGCCGTGCTTAGCTCAGCTCTTCGCTCTCGTGATGAATGTAATCTGCCTTTGTGCTCTCGTTCGGCTCAGCTCGTTTTTAATTGTAGTGATTTTATTACTATAAAAATTCAAACAACGGTGGGGGCGGTGCCACGGTGGGCAAGTGATAACCGGTAGGCGTGGCTTGGGAGTGGCCTCGTAGGGCAGTGAAGCAAGTGCATTCTGGGAGTTGTTGTCTTTCATCCACATGAGCCAAGTGAGTGGCTTTTCTCAGTCTAGAAGTAAAATAATAGTCTAGAAGTCAAAAATAATTTCACATTTCTACTACATAAATGACCCAGTTTATATACACATTCATCTTTCCAGTGGTGAAGTACCCCTTTAATGCTACTAAAAGTAGAATGCAAAATGTAATTTCTTATTTTTTCCTTTGTATTTAGAGGTCAAATATGAGCCGATTTTCACCCTGCTAAAAATTACAATAATTCATGTTCATCCCCACGTGATAAACCTGACAGAAGGTGCCGTCAATGTTTCCGTGCAAATATCATGAAGTGATGTGTGAAGAACGCTAGACTTCTGTCTAATTTTCACACATTTAAAAAATAAATAAATATACAGCATTATTTTTAATACTTTGTGCTTTTAGAAAATCACACATCACTGCCATTCATAGATCATCTTTATATATTTCATAGCCATTTGTTTACATCCACGACCTCGTATAAAACTATTCTCCAAGTATCCTACATTTTTCCTATAATATCTCTTAATATCTGATATTCATGATTACCTTTACAGACCCCATAAAATCAAAATCAGTGGCTTGTAATTGATGTCTTTAGCTTTGTGTTAGTGCTAATCTGACTAAATAAACTTTATGTATAGGGCATTAAAAAGTTTCTCATCTTGCATAATTTTTTTCCAATCAAATGGGCTATTGACTATTTAAAAAACACTGATGTGTCCCGCTCCAACTTCCTATTTCAGTATTCATACTCTATATTATAATATTGAATATAATAAATATTAATATTAAAATCTGGGCAGATGAAAACACTGGTTTGACATTTACTGTAGCTGAGGGTTTTGATTTGTCATAATGGCCAAAAACAGACACAGAGCATCTTTAGATGGATAATGGAAGGCAGAATGAGAAGGACGTTGGTTCACTTGTTCTCAATCAGGATCTGGACCTTGTGCACCAGCTCTCGAGCCATGACCAGTAGCTTTGGGACATCATGATGTTCAGCCATTTCTATATGAAGACATAATCAACAGCATTAGCTATACTTCCATCCAAAGTTGGGAGTTTAACTTGTGCACAAAAAAATTGACTTTACAATACGAGTGAGCTAATATGCAATAATTCATGTGCTTAACTAATGCACGAGTTAATGTGTGACTCTTGAAGAACTAAACCATTTATTAATGATTACTGCATCAGCAACTAATGAACATTTTATATGATTAATAGATTAAGTAATAATTAAATTGTTATTAGTTAAATGTGTCATTGTATTAATTCCTAATAACATGTTATATTAACTAATAGTGTAAATTAATGTGTTAATTACCACAATGGTTAATTACCAATTGTCTGCTTTAATTAGTTATCGTGTTATGACTTTACTTGTTGAGGCACATGAATATGAATTAATTCAAAAGCCATAACCACAATGACATATTACTTAATATTCATGTGACACAAGTCAAGTCATAACATAATGATACCTTTGGAAGTCGTTAGCTAATGATTAATTAAAGCAGACAGCTGGAAGTTGAAATGCATGGCTTTGACCCATCGTGGTAATTAACACATTCATTTACATTATTAGTTGTGTTATTAGGGAATTAATACATGATGTTATATGGAATTAATATTAGTTAATCTATAGCATGTTTATTAGTTGCTGATGCAATCATTAATAAATGGTTTAGTTCTTCACACATTAACTCGTGATTATCTGTGCATTAAGCATGAATTAATGCATATTAGTGCACCTGTATTGTAAAGTGTTACCACATTTGCGAATAAAGCACCGTTTCAATCCCACATGTTTAAGAGAACTAAATCGACACTACCTGTGATGGTTTTGGTGCAAAATATCTAATAAAAATGGAAGTTGCTGCAATCGAGGAAAGCCACTGTGGCTATTTTTCTTAATTTTTCTGCTGCACCCCGATTCGCCTACTTATTCTACGACATAGATGTACTTGTGAAGAAAAATAGCTACTTTTAAGTGTGTAGCCGAATTGTGTGCATTTACGTACGCTGTACAGGTCTGGTATAAAGAATGTTTTTGCTCAGGTGACCAAAATATCCACCCAATCGAGAAACGCTTTGCTCAGCGAGAAAGTAAATTAGAGGGAACATTGGTGATAACCCAAAATTTGCATAAAAATAGGTGGAAGAAAAACGCTATTGTTGTATTTTGCATCACTGCATTTAATAGTCAGCTCACCGTTAAAGAACTTGATGATGTCTGTGAAATCCATGTTGTTCTCCAGGATAATGTCTCGGTACAACTCAACCAACGCCAGCGAGATGAAGAGCACAAAGTGCTCAGAGGAGGTGTAACGGGCGGCCCAGATGGTCTCCCACACAGAGAACACGTCATCATACACCATTTCTTAAAAAGAGGTAAACAAAAGGATTCACTCACTTTAAGTGCATCAGTTTCCTTTACAGGGAACGTGTGTAACTGTGTTCACACCGCCGCTGGCGAGAGCATCAAAATTCGCTCTGGCTGCCCTGCCAGCAACGCTGTCGAGAGATTCGTGGACGCGCTGACGTAGATCGAATGCTTGGTCTTTTAAACTTTATTTAAAGGGGACGCAAAGCAAACAAGCATGTTGATCGGCATTTGTGCAGACCGACCACAAGTAGAGTACAAGTTAACCACAAAACAAATCTTAAATGTGAAAGTAAAAAAATGTATTGATGGAAAGAACTTAAAGGATTAGTTCACTTTTAAATAAACTTTTGCTGATAATTTACTTTATGACAATATATAAGGGTCTTTGTGGTGAGGCGGGGGACCGTGAGAGCGGGCCGGTGGCGAATGTTAATGAGCGTCAGCTGTGCGCCACACCGGCCTCGCCTCACGGAGGAGTGACGGGAGTATAAAAGGAGGAGAGACGACATGGCAAGACGAGAGAGGACCAGGCCTGGAGTTTATGTTTGGTTTTTGTTTTGTATGTAGGCGGCAGTCGGCCGTGAGGGGCTGCCGCCGACGTTATGGTTTGTTTTATTTTTGATTAAAGTTTTTAAATGTTCGCCGGTTCCCGCCTCCTTCTTCCCCGAATGTTTGATTGCGTTACAGTCTTATCTAGCGAAATGATCGATCATTTAAAAAAATCAAAGTTTAAGTTTTATAAGCACAAATGCTCGCCTTGCTCTGTTCTGTGATGTGCGTTCGTGACATCACGTAATATGCAGTAACGTTGAAAAGGTCACGCTTGACGTAGGCGGAAGTACTGAGTCAGTGTCGAATGTTGAAAGGAGGATTCAGAATCGTCCCACATCGTTGTTTTACCTTTTAACTCCATTTTTTTAACTTAGTATGTGCACGTTCAACTTGTAAACACTGACTCGGTACTTCCGCCTACGTCAAGCGTTTGGAAATTACGTGACGTCACGAACGTGCATCACAGAACAGAGCAAAGCGAGCATTTGTGCTTATAAAACTTTGACCGATGGTTTGGCTAGATAAGACCCTTATTCATCGTCTGGTATCGTTTAAAACCCTTTGAAGATGCACTGAAACGTCATTTGGACCTTGAACCATTTGGGGCCCATTGAAGTCTATTATATGGAGAAAAATCCTGGAATGTTTTCATCCAAAACTGAAGAAAGAAAAACATGGACGAGTAACTTATCAGCAAAAGATTATTTAAAAGTGAACTAATCCTTTAACAATTATAGTTACATGTTTGCTAATGAATTAAGCCAATTAAAAGCCATTTATGTGGTGTGGCTTTTGTGTTCATTAAGTGCTAGTCTAATTTCAACATGCAGTTTATAGGAGACATTTACTAGCCGTGGTCTTTAATTAACATTAACATTAATTTGTGTGCAGCCTACATTACAATAACTTTCCTGGTTGAAGTGTAGCCTTAATGCAATTGGTCAAATTGGTGTTGTTTTGAGCAAATTAACTGCATTCCCGCTGAAAAACAACCTCTCTTCCATTTTGCTTGGGAACTAATATGGTTGGACTCGGAACCATTGGCTGAATCCGAAATTGTCCGAATAGTCGGACAACTGTGTGTACACTCGTTATTGTGCAATGTGGGATTGAATTAGTGCACTCAATAACGTCCACTATGGTTTCAAACACATCTACAAATGGCTGTCCCCTCAAATAATGCCCTATTTGAGGGTATAGGGGCAATTTCGGATTCAGACATAGTTTACAGGACTGCGTTCTCTGGAATCCTCTCAAGTGGAGCACTTCTACAGTCCGATAGGTTGCCGCAGAACCGCGTCATAGCTCATTACCATAAAGTTAACCTGATTTCAACTCCCCTCGACAGCTCACGTTGAAAATGAATGACTTCCGGCCACTTTGACGCTCTCGCCGACAGCGGTGTGAAGGCACAGTAAGTTTTGCAGCACTAGTGCAAACAAAATTAATTGCAAAAATACAGATTTTTCAAAAATCATTCTAAGGCAAGACACAACAGATGAATAGGGTAAACTTTTAACTAACAGATATCACCGTACTTCCCCAGTTGATTTAATCACAATTGTTTCGTATTACAAACGTTTTAATAGGAATAACTAGCTGAAAACTACACCAAATGTTTTATTTTTTTATCAAACCTAAGTGTATGGAAATGATACTGAAGTGGAGGAAAAACTCTTTAAAGAAATGCCATAAATGCATATTTACCATGTTTTTAGTAATATTGTATAAAATCCGGCAAATGATATATGAACAAACCCCTCAGTAAAATCCTTCAGACGGGAATAAATCTGTAAGTTTTGGTGTATGGAAGTGATACTGAAGTGGAGGAAAAACTCTTTAAAGATATGTATTGTCATCGAAATCTTGACGTAAATTGATAAAGTGCAATAAAGTAAAAACATCCAAGTGTATTTTGGATGTTTGCTTTCCACTAGTCTGAAAGTTATAAAAGCAAAATATCTCAAAATTGACCAGTGCATTAAAAAAAATATGGTTTTGCCTGTAGTGTCTTGCCTTAAAAATAGGTGTTTTAGTATTTCTTTAGGAGTTAAGCATGTAATATTAATTATTTATTAGTGTTTCCATTTTGTTTTCCAGTATAAAGTGATGTTTTGCAGTGTGGCGTCGATGCGCTCACCTCTCTTGAAGTCCAGGAGGAACCAGCGGTAGCAGAAGTAGAAGTGTGTGTAGTCTCCGTTCTGCTGCATCAGCTCAAAGAGCTCAGAGTCCAGAATCTGAAGAGGTGTGACACAATCATGAAACAAACGCACACACAGTCTAAAACATCAGCGGAAATGTGTGTTTAATAAATGCGTGTGATTGTGGGCAAAAACCTGGATGAGGGAACGCATGTTGGCGAAGTGTGTGTCCATGGCTCCTCCATGAGGGAAGTTCTGGTTCATTCGTTTCATGAGCTCAGTGAAGCAGCTGAAGGCCATGGCCTCTAATTTAAAAACAGACGATTCAGAAACGTTTTTCACTTATAAAATATAAAATAGGCACATTGCTTTAGTTTCACAATCACAAAGTGTTTTTAGGCACAGAATGAATATTTCAATGCTTTTATTAAATATTAGCAACATAATAAAATATACCATTGTTTAGAAAAAAATACTGTAAGACTTAAAGTTAATGTACCATCATCCAGGATGACCAGCAGGGGCGCTAGTAAGTCACACATTCCCTGGACGTATCCAATGTCAAGGTGCTGCCACACATAACTTAGGGCACAAAAACATGATAACATTCTCATTTGATTTCAGATGGGGAGTAAATAAGTGTAATGCTGCTGACTTATTTCTTAAAAATATACACGTTACCATTCAAAAGTATTTTTTTTAGCAATACATTTATTTAGCAAGGATGCAATAATATGATCAAAAGTGACAGTAAAGGCATTTTTTGTAACAATGTGAAGAGATTTATATAAATCAAAATCAAATCCACAAAATATGAAGTAGCACAACATTGATTAATATCAATGTATGTTTGTGAGGGATCATGTGACACTGAAGACTGGAGTAATGATGATAAATTCACAGGAATAAATCACACTTTACTGTATATTCACATTGATGTAATATCTCACAATATTAACATTTTTCTTTTATTTTGGTTCAAATAAGGTGGTGAGCATAAGAGACTTCTTTCAATAGACTTTGATCCCAAACATTTGAACGGTGTATATATAGAATATAAACTAAAATATAAAACACGTCTCAATCAGCTTTATTTTACCTGCACATAATGTTGCGCAGTTTCTCCAGGTTGGTGGTGGTAAAATACCAATAGTTTCTGTCACAGCGCTGGACGTCTTTGTCAATGCGATGCAGATTGAGTGTGTACAGGTCTACCAGCTCCTGCTGTGAAAGAAATGAGAAGATAAACTGCCTTTGAAGATCACACACTATTAGAGGAACACCCAAACGTGAATGATTTTCTTTCTTCAGTGGAGCACAAAAGGTTTAAATTACGCAAAAATTAACTAAATTTGGGTTTGTTCCTAACACAAAGCATCATATGATTCAGAAGACTTGAAATATAGGAATCAGATAAGTATACTTTCATGATGCTGTTTTGGAGACATACAAAGAAAGCCCAAACAAACACAGTAAACAAATATAAATATACAAAGAAAGTCAAAAATATTTAACAAACTTACAAAAAAGCAAGAAAAAATGGTAAACAAACAAAAATATAAAGACCAAACAAAACAACACAAACATACCAAGACAAACAAAAACACAAACAAACACAAACCTCAAAAGACAAACAAAAACAATAAAAACACAATAAACAAGCATACAAAGAAAGACAAACCAAAAACCATAAACAAACATACAAAGACAAAAATGTAAATACAAACATACAAAGCCAAACAAAAGCAAAACAAACACACAAAGAAAGCCAAACAAAAACACAATAAACAAACACAAACATACAAAGAAAGCCAAACAAAAGCAAAACAAACACACAAAGCCAAACAAAAAACAGTAATCAAACAAACATACAAAGACAAACAAAAGCAAAAGAAACACACAAAGAAAGCCAAACAAAACGAAAGCAAAACAAAACACACAAAGAAAGCCAAACAAAAACACAATAAACACACAAAGAAAAACAAAGCCAAACAAACAAAAAGACAATAAAACAAAAACACAAAAAAGCAAAGAAAGCCAAACAAACACAAAGAAAGCCAAACAAAAACACAATAAACAAACACGAACACAAAGAAAGCCAAACAAAAACACAATAAACAAACACAAACACAAAGAAAGCAAAGCCAAACAAACAAACAAAACAACACAAAGCCAAACAAAAACAAAGCAAACAAACAAAAAGCCAAACAAAAACACAATAAACAAACACAAACACAAAGAAAGCCAAACAAACACAAAGAAAGCCAAACAAAAACACAATAAACAAACACGAACACAAAGAAAGCCAAACAAAAGCAAAACAAACACACAAAGCCAAACAAAAACACAATAAACAAACACAAACACAAAGAAAGCCAAACAAAAACACAATAAACAAACACAAACACAAAGAAAGCCAAACAAAAGCTAAACAAACACACAAAGCCAAACAAAAACACAATAAACAAACACAAACACAAAGAAAGCCAAACAAAAACACAATAAACAAACACAAACATGCAAAGAAAGCCAAACAAACACAAAGAAAGCCAAACAAAAACACAATAAAAACAAACACAAAGAAAACAAAACAAAACAAAATAAAACAAACACAAAGAAAGCCAAACAAAAACACAAACAAACAAACACAAACACAAAGAAAGCCAAACAAAAAACAAACACACAAACACAAAGAAAGCCAAACAAAAACACAATAAACAAACACAAAGAAAGCCAAACAAAAACACAATAAACAAACACAAACATACAAAGAAAGCCAAACAAAAACACAATAAACAAACACAAACATACAAAGAAAGCCAAACAAAAACACAATAAACAAACACAAACATACAAAGAAAGCCAAACAAAAGCAAAACAAACACACAAAGCCAAACAAAAAACAGTAATCAAAAAGCAAAAACATACAAAACCAAACAAAGCAAAAAAAGCAAACACACAAAAAGCCAAACAAAAACACAAAAACAAACACAAACATACAAAGAAAGCCAAACAAAAGCAAAACAAACACACAAAGCCAAACAAAAAACAGTAATCAAACAAACATACAAAACCAAACAAAAGCAAAACAAACACACAAAGAAAGCCAAACAAAAACGTAAACAAACACAAACACACAAAGAAAGCCAAAACAAAAACACAATAAACAAACATGCAAAGCCAAAACAAAACACAAAGCACAAATAAACAAAAACAGTAATACAAACAAAGCCAAACAAACATAAACAAACACAAACACACAAAGAAAGCCAAACAAAAACACAATAAACAAACATGCAAAGAAAGCCAAACAAACACAAAGCCAAACAAAAACATAAACAAACACAAACATACAAAGAAAGCCAAACAAAAAACAAAACAAACACACAAAGCCAAACAAAAAACAGTAATCAAACAAACATACAAAGACAAAAATGTAAACACAAACACACAAAGCCAAACAAAAACATAAACAAACACAAACATACAAAGAAAGCCAAACAAAAGCAAAACAAACACACAAAGCCAAACAAAAAACAGTAATCAAACAAACATACAAAGCCAAACAAAAGCAAAACAAACACACAAAGAAAGCCAAACAAAAACGTAAACAAACACACAAAGAAAGCCAAACAAAAACACAATAAACAAACACAAACATGCAAAGAAAGCCAAACAAACACAAAGGACCTCATTCATGAAACCTTCGTAAATATATGAGCAAATTCTGAGTAATTTGCACGTAAAATGGACCTTTACGAAAACTCTCCTCCAGATTCATAAACGCTTCGTATACCACAGATTTGGTAGTTAAATGTGTATATTAATGAATTCCAAACATTTGTAAATAGGACACGCGTGCACGCTCATTCATAATTAATAATGACTATCTGATATTCTGATTTTCAAATATGTGTACGTGAATGTGTGTTAGCTGATCTATAATGCGCGATGGGCGCTGCCATGTTAGTTGGCGCCTCAGAGAATCGGATCTGTCGGATTTACATCACGTTTCACAAAACACATGAAAGTAAGTGATCGGTGAACTGGGAGAAGAACAGAGTAAACTATATTTTTAACTAATTAATGACCATTATTGCCGCTTCCATAGAGAAAAGTGTATTTAACAAACTATAAATGTGTTTTTTGCTAGTACTTGTGTGCATTTAAATGTCTGAAAACTAAAATAAACATGATGTGGTTGAAAACACTGAATAGTTGTGATATGTGACGAGCACTGAGTGCGTCTGTCTCTGGCTCGGCGCGAAAGCATGTTTCAATTTAAGTGGCACCGAAATCTGCGTTCTGATTCGGTCCGGTACATACCGGTTATATAGGTACATATTGGCACCGGGTTTCGGTACCCAACCCTAGTAAACAAACACAAAAACATACCAGAATCGAGGAAAGAAAAACTATGGAAATCATAAACTAAAATAATGTGTTTTATTTTTTCCTGAACATTCCTTTTAAAGGTGCAGTATGTAATATTGACAGCTAATGTTTGAAAGGGGTACTGCAGTCCAAATTCAAAATATTGGAGAGGGTTGTTTCTCCCGCCCTTCCTCCTCAAACAGACCACGCCGGACATAGAGCTTTTTAGATGGATGCTGAGGCTTTTTAGGTTGGGTAGAATCTGCGATCTTTGCTGGCTTCCGTGGCTATACATGTATGCTGTTTTCCACCAAATGGCAACCCGGGGAGTTGTAATACTATTGGGTACATTGGCAATAGGCAGAATTGCACAGACCAAAACAAAAACAGACATTCTAACACGGAACGCACGTTTCTAAGGCTATGTTCACACTGTCAGTCCAAATCCGATTATTTGCGTATCCGATTGGAATCTGATCTAAAATTATTGCCGTCCACACAGTGTATTGCAACTGTTCAGATCCAATTGTGTCGTTCGTTGTGTCAAACGGATTTCCAGAAATGCGATGAATGTAGTTTGAAACACATTTAATGTGATTTTTTTTTTTTTTTTTTTTTTTTTTTTCAAAGTTCACACTTGCTAAATCTGATCAGAAACATGTGAACTTGCTTCCAAATATCTGCAAACATGATATTTTTGTGCTTTTAGTACAGCCAAAAAATTACATCCAGCACCTTTAAACTGAGAATGTTTTAGGTGACATACCGAGTAGGTTGTCCCGATGGATGACACTGGCGACGCGATGTCGTTCTTGTCTCCTGTGACCGCTAGAGAGTCTGGTTTGGGGAGTAAGTTGTCCATCTCCGGTTCCTCCTCCGAGAGAGCCGAATCCGTTCCCTCGGGAGTCGTGTTGACGCCCGGCTCCATGCACAGCTCTAAAGCAGGCATTCCCATGGGTGATCTCTCCCCGGACGCGGACGGCGCCATGGGACGAGCCAACGTCAGAGGCGTCCTGGATATGTGGCTCTCCGAGGACATATAAACCACGGATGAAGCAATCTCCTCCATTTCCAAAGCTGACGGCGAGTCGTCAGACATGTCTGGAGATTGTTTTGATAGGGAGGTGATGGGACCGCAGCTCTCCGACTCGGATTCGGTGATTTGTTTGATTATTGATCTGGTCCTACTGTGATCAGCATCCCAGCTGATTGTTTGCGGCGTGCTGATGGTCTCTGCTTCAGTCAGGGGTTGAGTCACATTCTGTGGTTCAGAAGAACATTCATCCATTTGAGCAGTCGGTTTTGGATCGTCCTGGCCTTCGTTCACTTTCAAATCTGTTTCTTTGTCATTCTTAGATTTTGAGTTTTCTTCTCTAGACAGTGAAGTCGCACATCCTGCATCTTCAATCTCAACCTCCTTTGACTCTGAGGGTTTTGTCGTTTCTTCAACAGGATCTTTTGATGAACATTCATTTTCTTCAGATCTTTCTTTAGCTTCTGTGTTTTCTTTAGTTGTGTCTTTTGCGTTTGCATCTTTTTCTGAATCTACTTCCTGATGCATTTCAGTCCTAGATGTTACAGAAGTCTGGAGAGGCTTTACTGACTCTGAACGGACACTTTCTGTTTGTGTAACTACAGCATCTTTGACCGTATTCTGAGTAGTCGAGCTGTTTTCTGGTAGATCCTCTTTGGCCTTCTTCTCCAGGTCAGTCTGATCTCCTGATGGCGGGTCTCGCGCTGCGGGTTTCGGCCCCGACTCTTGTGCGGACGTCTCCTCTGTGCTCGGAGAGCAGTCTGAGAGCGCAGACGTCACGGAGAAGTTACGAGACGACGGGTGCCCGGAGTCTGGAGAACTAGTGCAATTGGGGAGAGTGCCGTTTGGGATTTTGGGCTGTGGCTTTTCGTCTTTTGGTTTGGGCTCAGATTCAATCGGGTCGACCTCATCGACAGACCCAAACACCTGAGGATGGTCAAAATAGACAGGAGAAGCTAAATCAGAAAACCTAAAACAAGCACAACTGAAGGACAGGATGTGATTTTACACACCTGGGCCCAGTTGTTCAAAAGTAATCTGATCGGATTGGATCAAATCTTGAAAATGGGTTGTTCAAAAGAAGAAAAAAAAAAGGATTCTGAAATCAGATTAGATCACAAAATCCAATCTTGGTTTTGATCTGGATCAAATCATCAGTTTGTGTTGTTCAAAATACCTTGTGTTGGGATACATTCGATCCAAAAAAATCTGGATTATCCTGATCCCAGCAGAAGAGTGGATTTCAGGAACAAAAAATTTATAAGACTGGTCAAAAATGTAATGCACACACGTATTTATTTTTTTTGCTTTTATTTAGTTTAGCTGTTAAAGTAATTCATAAATTAGAAGTAGACATTAGGCTAAGCCTTTCGGTAGCCTACAGTAAAGTAAAAAAAAAAAAAAAGAAGAGATTTTGGTGCCATAAAATAATGGCCAAACATCTGTAAATATCAAACAAAAAATATTGGGCCCTTTTTTAACGATATGAGCTCATGGCGCAGATGTACTGACGGGCGTGTCCGAATCCACCTTTGCTAGTTTAACGACAGAAAAAACAGTCCCGGCACATGATCCAAAAGGGTTGTCCCTCGTCTCTTAATGAGTCATGGGTGTGAGTCATGTTACGTTTTGGGTGTAACGTGCAATAAACCAATCAGGGTCTCATCTCCCTTTCCCTTTAAAAGATAGTTGTGCTAGCACCATGAGCAGATTTGCTGTTTACATGGAGGAATATAGATGCCCTCAACCTGACGAGTCAGTTTAAATACAAGTGTGTATCGCCACGATTGGTTAAATAAGTAGCCAATTTCACTCGTCATTACTGCAGATAGGTCATTCTGATACATGCAATGACTATGCATTATGACATGTAGGTATTTTAACTTTATGTACACAATAATAATCTTTTACACTGTAATCCTTTTATTTGTAATATTTGGTGTTTGTGCTGCTGCGCATCTCTGTGTGTGTAATAAGCAGAGTGTATGCACGTTGTGCACCGCCTATAGGCTCACATTACTAACACACCCTTTAAATAACACAGAAATACTGCACTATTGACTTTAGAGCAGGTTTGTGATGGTCAATGGCGCAGTAATTTTCAGTTCCTCAAAATAGCAACACGCCAACAATGCCCCTGAACACACCTAGTTTTCAGACCAGATGCCCATGGGTGAACCGATGCACCAGTGCATTTGATATGTAAACACCATGGAGCTGGACGTGAAAATGAGAACTGCGTCGGGCTGAAAGTAGCAAAAAATACTGGTCATGCCTGGCGTCACATTGCGCCGAGTGTATAATAGAGCCCATTATGTGTAATTTAAAGTGTCACTGTTTATAAACTACATTGGCACAATCATAAGCGATGACCCAGTCAAAAGTTATTTGCGAGTGAACATGAGGTTTATCAGGTTAATGCTACGCAAAACTTTGAGAGAATGCAAAGCATTGAAATCTCCCATCTTATATTTTGTCCCTTTAGGGGCTCTGTAGAGCACTAATAATCTGAAAGAGTGTGTATCTGGATGAGGGTGATCCAATCCAATTTTGATTTGAAAAACAGCACAAAAGTAAAATGGATTACCTGATCCTGGATGGCAAAACTGGGATTTCCAAATTAAACTTTTTGAACAACTGGCCACAGGATTTATGAATTTCATGATTTTATCATTATTAAATTTATCTTGAACTTTATTCAAGGTTTGGGGAAGTTCCACTCAAAAAGACAAACAAATAATTTCAAATCATACATCTGCACTACAAATAATTCCTATCTGACAAGTTTGACTGAATGGGCTGTAAAATTCACTTGTTCTATTTTCAGACGTCGGGAGAATAAACAACATGCTTGGTTTAGATGGCAAGAGCGCTTTATAGTCGCTGCTTTCTTTTCCTCCTGATTATTCTCTCTTTCCCTTTCTATTCCTCTCTGACAATACGAAAAAGACAACACATACTGTGCATTTGTCTTCTGCTCTCCTGATTTAATTTATGATATATCCCATGAATAAGTCACTGGAATGCACTAAGAATCTCCCATTTTTCTCCCCAAATCGTCACGTCTCTTTCAAGGTATGTTTTTACACGGATGCTTTAAAATGAGTGCTGTTAATCAAAAACATATTTTATTTTTCTGTAATTAATTGCTAATAAAAGCATTGGAGTTAATATTCATATATTGTAATAATTTCACTGTTACTCTCCAGATGAATGTAGAAACAACAATATTTGTTGTAATGGCATCTTTTATGAATGAAGGCCAGTATTACTGATACAGATGTCTCTATGAAAACATTAATGATAGACATTCAACATTACAGTATCATTGAAAGCTATATCAATCTCAACATTTAGGCTTTAAAAAAATAACAACTTTTAACTAAACTTAACTAAAACAATCTTCACATAAACCCATTATAATAAAAGTCATATTTACCTGTGGCCTTTCTGTCTGTCAGACATATACAGAAATTATACATTATTATAAATTATTCTAATATACAGAAATTGAAGTGATCAAACAGTAACAGTCTGCACTGCATACATAATAAATTAAATATAAGCCCCTTTCAATCAGCAATCCTGGTAAATTACTGTAAAATGACTAGAATGACTTTACTGGTAAATACACAAATATGCTGTTCACACAAACAATGGCGTTCTGGCTTTTTACGGTAAGAGACCGTTCACACATCAGCTCCAAAATACCGGTAAATTCTGTGATGTCAGTCATCAGAAATGATCTTTTAACGCTGTGCCTTTGTCTTCATTCACCCGCAGAGGAGAAGCGCTTTAGTTTAAAGGTGGGGTAAGTGATATTTCAAAAATGCTTTAGAAAAGTGTCTCGAGCCGAGTACCAAAACAAACTTGTAGCCAATCAGCAGTAAGGGGCGTGTCTACTAATAATGGGGAGAAGAGAGCACTCAGTGCACGTCATTATTCAAAAGACACGGCACACAGGACGGACATTAGCCAAACGACGACAGAAAGAGAAAGATGGCAGATAAAAAACGTGGAAGATGTCTGTGGAACAAAAGAAGGATAATGATCACGCAAGAAGTATCAGCTTTCCAGCGCTGGAGAGAACTCCCGGAGCGGGAAGGCCTGCAATCGGACGCAGAGGTCGAGGTTCTCGATAGGCGAGTAACATTGGTCTAGTTTTGTTTCACAGAACTAATATATGCTGGCTTTTGCTTGAATATGCTCATGTGTCATGTTCGATTGTTTGTCCATTTGCAATCGTATCGTCGTTCACTTCAGCGACAATAACGACCCATTTATTTCCACACCCTATAAACCACCGTCTGTCAGCTCGCAGTGCGTCCGAACAGTAAGATAATTAACTCCTAATATATGTTTGTTTCCTTTGGGTCCTCATTTCGAGATCGATACAACCCTCGAATCTTGTCATAATTGTAATATATTCGTTAGTTGGACTGTTGTGCTCGTGCTATCGAGTTGTTCATGAGAAATGCGTTTGTGGGATGTAAGGGATGACTTTTTCATTGAACATTCGACTTGGATTACCGTAGTAACACACACTGCTTTCACTCACTGATGACATCGTACCCTCAGATTCTGCCATAGTCGTTGCCTGGGTTATGTATGTGTGGGGCGGAGCTATCAAAACAGGGGCGAGACCCTTTTGGGCTAGGGGTGTGTTTTGTTTTGGTGATTTGAAATATCAACATCGATTACCAGAAAGCGCTTACCCCACCTTTAACTACATGTTCAGTTTGACAACATTATGTTGACGTCTGAGTGACCGGCATAATGTATGATCAAACAACATGCATTTGCTCTTAAAAACACGAGGTGCGTGAAATAGTATCAACTGCAGAGCCGCAGCGCTGATGAACGGAAGAGAAGGCTGGGTCTCGAGCGCAGCACGTTGCAAAAACTGAGACGTGGCGCATCGGTCAAAGATGATCATTTAGCGCATATTTACATAGGAAAAACTATTAAAAAGCTTTCTGTAAACAGCGCGGAGTAATCACATCATCTCCATAAGAACTTATGATTGGCCCAAAGCAGACGTCTTATGTCAGCGCGTTCTGACTTTATACGTGAACATACCTTCACACGGACCACATTGCCGGTAATTTACTGGTAATATTACAACTTACTTTTACTGGTAAATTGCCAGAACCAATTTACGAGTATTTTTGAAAAGGTCCTGTTGACACATGATCTCTCATTGGTAATTTACCAGTAAAGACTGTATGTGTGAAAGGCACTATAGGTTAAAGGAGCACGCTGACTTTTTGGGACTTTAGCTAATTCACCATATCCCCTAGAGTTAGATAAGTCCATACATACCATTTTTATCTCTGTGCGTGCCATGACTCTGTCTGACGCACCCACCGCTAGCCTAGCTTAGCACAAAGACTGGAGGTAAACGGCTCCAGCTAGCCTACTGCTCAATAAGAGACAAAATAACGCCAACATGATATTACGCAGCGCCTGAAAATAGGCTAACTTCCGTCAACATAACCAACGTGACAACCTGCTTCCACAGAGAGCGTGCTGGGGACCATTTTCAGGCGCTGCGTAATATCATTGCAAAAACTCCTGGATTATTACGCAGGAATGAGAGTATAATCCCTAGCCATATCGGTCTAGAAAAATCACAACTTTTCATTTTCTGTCGGTCTTAGTACATGATGTAACTATACACATCACAATATGTTGGAAAATGTTGGTGTTATTTTGTCTCTTATTGAGCAGTAGGCTAGCTGGAGCCGTTTACCGCCAGTCTTTGTGCTAAGCTAGGCTAGCGGTGGGTGCGTCAGACAGTTATGGGACGCACGGAGATGAGAATGGGATGTATGGACTTATCTGGGGGATATGGTGAATAAGCTAAAGTCCCCAAAAGTCGGCGTGTTCCTTTAATTCTTATTGATGTTCGATGGTTGAAGGGTGAGAAGAATAATGTCATCTCATTGTACTGTTTTTGAAAATGCGTATTGCGTTTATAGAGCAAACCTTTGCTGATTGTTTGTAGTTTAAAGGAAGTTACTCCCATAATTCAAGCAAAGCATCATGGGTCGTAGGGAAAGGGTGGACACTGGTTATATGAGCAGAAAAAGTTATATCAGAGAGATATAAAAAGTTATGATGTATTGATGAAAATACTTAAAAAAATATGTTTTAAATATTATTTAAATTATAATTATAAAAGTGATATATAGTTTTTAAGAAATTAAAAAGGAATGTAGTAATGTATTAATGACGTAAATACCATTTATCATTTTATAATATATGATTATTATTGCTTTTTTTAGTTAAATTTAATTAATTTGAGGCCTCTGATTAAGTCTCTTGTTTCTTAGATATTAAGATCTTTTTCTCTTAAAAATATATCTCAGACTGGGCTGACATTTTCAAAATTATGATCTCAAACATTTCTCACTAAATTCAAAGCACAAATGATTGGAGCTCCTTTACATTCGATTTATAGCTCTGTGTTCATACTATGTGACTGATTCATTTCTCCTTTTTAAGACAAAGTTGAAGCTTGAAGCATAACTAAAAAGCGAGCAATAACAGTCTTCTGGAATATGTTAATCATGAGGTGTTTAATGCGACTGGCGTCTCACCTGAGCGCTGCTGTCGCTGTGTGATCCTGCGTGACTCTGTTTATCGGAGCTGCTGCTCTGAGACGACTGGAGAGAGAAACACAGTAAATCTGCATGCAAACATCCAGAGCGTCAGACATGCGTAGGCGACTCGAGCGTAAACATTTACATCCGTGCTGATGGTGGAGTCCTGGCGCGATCCGCAGTCCACGCTGGCGCCGGATGCGCATTTGGCCAGAGCGACGGCGTGCTGCTCCTTCTCACGCTGACGCACGATGGCTTCACATCCCAACCACTCGCTCATGGTCTGCTCGTAACACGCTCGAATCTGCTCGTCCACCTAGAGCAAGTATAGCATGGTTACTGCTAAAATGGTTAAAAAGTCTAAAATTGAGTATTGAGTTCTAGGTCTTAAATAATTTTAAACAGGTCTTCATTTTCCTACATCCATGTAACGCTTCCTCTAATTCTCACTGAGAGAGTGTGAGAGAGAGTATGTGTGTGTGTGTGAGTGAGTGAGTGACCTGCAGAAGCCCTGATCTGATGCGCGTTTGACCCGGTGAAACCTGCAGAAGCCCTGATCTGATGCGCGTTTGACCCGATGAAACCTGCAGAAGCCCTGATCTGATGCGCGTTTGACCCGATGAAACCTGCAGAAGCCCTGATCTGATGTGCGTTTGACCCGATGAAATCTGCAGAAGCCCTGATCTGATGCGCGTTTGACCCGGTGAAATCTGCAGAAGCCCTGATCTGATGCGCGTTTGACCCGTGAAACCTGCAGAAGCCCTGATCTGATCTGATTTGACCCGATGAAATCTGCAGAAGCCCTGATCTGATGCGCGCTTGACCCGGTGAAATCTGCAGAAGCCCTGATCTGATGCGCGCGTTTGACCCGGTGAAATGTGCAGAAGCCCTGATCTGATGCGCGTTTGACCCGTGAAATCTGCAGAAGCCCTGATCTGATGCGCGTTTGACCCGTGAAATCTGCAGAAGCCCTGATCTGATGCGCGCGCTTGACCCGGTGAAACCTGCAGAAGCCCTGATCTGATCTGATGCGCGCGTTTGACCCGGTGAAACCTGCAGAAGCCCTGATCTGATGCGCGTTTGACCCGGTGAAACCTGCAGAAGCCCTGATCTGATGCGCGCGTTTGACCCGGTGAAACCTGCAGAAGCCCTGATCTGATGCGCGTTTGACCCGATGAAACCTGCAGAAGCCCTGATCTGATGCGCGTTTGACCCGGTGAAACCTGCAGAAGCCCTGATCTGATGCGCGTTTGACCCGGTGAAACCTGCAGAAGCCCTGATCTGATGCGCGTTTGACCCGGTGAAACCTGCAGAAGCCCTGATCTGATGCGCGTTTGACCCGTGAAACCTGCAGAAGCCCTGATCTGATGCGCGTTTGACCCGTGAAACCTGCAGAAGCCCTGATCTGATCGCGCGCGTTTGACCCGATGAAACCTGCAGAAGCCCTGATCTGATGCGCGTTTGACCAGGTGAAACCTGCAGAAGCCCTGATCTGATGCGCGTTTGACCCGTGAAACCTGCAGGAACCCTGATCTGATGCGCGTTTGACCCGGTGAAACCTGCAGAAGCCCTGATCTGATGCGCGTTTGACCCGGTGAAACCTGCAGAAGCCCTGATCTGATGCGCGCTTTGACCCGGTGAAATCTGCAGAAGCCCTGATCTGATGCGCGTTTGACCCGTGAAATCTGCAGAAGCCCTGATCTGATGCGCCGCTTGACCGGTGAAATCTGCAGAAGCCCTGATCTGATGCGCGTTTGACCCGGTGAAACCTGCAGAAACCCTGATCTGATGCGCGTTTGACCCGATGAAACCTGCAGAAGCCCTGATCTGATGCGCGTTTGACCCGGTGAAACCTGCAGGAACCCTGATCTGATGCGCGTTTGACCCGATGAAACCTGCAGAAGCCCTGATCTGATGCGCGTTTGACCCGATGAAACCTGCAGAAGCCCTGATCTGATGCGCGCTTGACCAGGTGAAACCTGCAGAAGCCCTGATCTGATGCGCGTTTGACCCGGTGAAACCTGCAGAAGCCCTGATCTGATGCGCGTTTGACCCGGTGAAACCTGCAGAAGCCCTGATCTGATGCGCGTTTGACCCGGTGAAACCTGCAGAAGCCCTGATCTGATGCGCGTTTGACCCGGTGAAACCTGCAGGAACCCTGATCTGATGCGCGTTTGACCCGGTGAAATCTGCAGAAGGCCTGATCTGATGCGCGTTTGACCCGGTGAAACCTGCAGGACCCCTGATCTGATGCGCGTTTGACCCGGTGAAACCTGCAGAAGCCCTGATCTGATGCGCTTTTGACCCGGTGAAACCTGCAGGAACCCTGATCTGATGCGCGTTTGACCCGGTGAAACCTGCAGGACCCCTGATCTGATGCGCGTTTGACCCGGTGAAACCTGCAGAAGCCCTGATCTGATGCGCTTTTGACCCGGTGAAACCTGCAGGAACCCTGATCTGATGCGTGTTTCACTCGGTGAAACCTGATCTGCTTGGGTCTGGTTCTGTCCATCACAGAGTCCCGTTCGCTCACCTCTTTGCGTTCGTCGAGGCTCATGGTGAAGTGATAGTGGCCCAACAGAAACGGCCAGACCTCTTTCCGTAGAGACGGCTCCACGCCTCCATAATATACCAGCCGCAGAAGTTCCTCCTCCTCGTACGCCTGCACAGCGGCAGTGAGACACAGGTAACACTTTACAATAAGACTTCATTCCTAAGGCTTAACATGAACTAACAATGAACAACACTTCTACAGTATTCATTCATCTTAATAAAAGTATTTTAAAAGCAAATAATATTTTTTTAAATAAAATGTTTTATTAGTTTTTGTCAGTAAGTTAAACAATGCAAATGCAAAATACTTTACAATTAGTTAACATGAACTAACAACTTCTAATTATTAGTTAATGTTAATTTCAACATAAAAGTTTTTAAAAACATTTTCAAAACAAAACAGGCTTTTATTTTTAATTTTTATATTTTGTTTTCTTTTAATTTGAACTTTTAGCAGTTGCTTTATGTCAGTGTATTTTCATTACTCTTTACTAGTTTTAGTTATTTTAATACATCAAGTTAAACTATATGCAAATGAGAAATGTTGCATAAAATAAGTGGTAACACTTTACAATAGGGTTTCATTTAAGGCTACATTAGTTAACATGCATCAACAATGAAAAATACCCCTACATCCTTTATTAATCCTAGTTAATGTTAATTTCAATATTTATATTGTATTTGTTAACATTAGTTAATGCCAAACAGTATATGGGGAATTTCTATTTCTATTATAAATGATCCATTTCTATTTCTACATGTTATTTATGTAGCAACGTTCTTTTTTGAAACACTGTAAAATTACTAAAAACTATGATTTTTAAACTATGAACCATAACTTTGATTTATGATGTTTTGTCAAAACAAAAGTTATAATAAAATTATAAACTGCACATTTAAACCTAATAAATGATTATGTATGTTATATATTACTGGTCTGAAAAAAAAGGCTACCAGGCTGAATGAAATACAGATTCACCCTCTTGTATGAAATGATGCACAAATGTTTTTTTAATAATGCACATTAACAAAAGATGTTGTAAAAATATATTGCTCATTGTTAGTTCATGCATTAAATAATGAGACCTTCTAGTAAAGTGCTACCATTTTTATTTACATCTATATTCTCCATTGTCACTTTAATTTTAGAAGGGTCCTATTAGTGTCCGGTCCCTCCAGCGGGAGTTATTCTCTATATCAGTGTCGAACACATCACAATATTCCTCGTTTAAATAATTAATACGCAGAATAAAGGGGCGGGGTCTGGTTGAGCTAGTTAGTAGTGTGTTGAAACTGCCAGTTATGGTAAGGGGCGGGACATTTCCCAAACACTTGACCAATCATAACACACTACTCCAGCCGACCAATCAGAGCACAGTTTGCTTTTCAGAAGGAGGGGCTTCATAGAGACAGGAACTAAATGGAGCGTTACTGATAGACTGGGAAGAGAGGAGCCGCAACAATGGAGAATATGGGGAAATAAAATACACTAGATAGTGAGGGTCACATACAGTGCTGTCCTGTAGAAACATCTTCCACACTTCTGCAGACAGACCACCTTTGGCATCATAAGGGATGTCAGGCTCAACAATAGTGGCGTTCACCAGCGCTGACAGGTGCGTGCGGACGGTGGACAGGTGACGGCAGTATGCCAACCCTTGAAGATGCATAACAGCTCATGAGGAAGTGCATGAGAGAGTGCATTACAAAACCATAAATCTCATGAGATACATACAGCCGTAGAAAGCACGGGAAATGATCTGGTGCTTCATGGTCTCGCAGAGTAACTTCAGCGGCGCCCTGTTTCACACACACACACACACACACACACACACACATCTGGAGTCAGGCTAAAACCATAGAGTGGGTTATTTCATATTGCAAACATCACAAATCCAGACTAGCCTATCGTGGTTGCATCCGTTGGGAAGTCCACCGTCCGACGAGCCGTTCTGCGAACAGGAAGAACAGGACGACTTCCTGGGTGTGGGCTGCCACAAATTCACAGCCTGGTCGATCAGTTCTGGTGCCACTTTAATATTGAGAATATCAATTAGCATCATATTTATGACCATCATCACCACATTGCCATCCTGCATCAGATGTCAGATTTGAACGAAAAGAAATAAAATAAAATAAAACGCATAGTATCCAATAAGAAATGTTTTTTTATAAACATGCATGAGGAAAGCATGACTTTATATTGCATTCATTTTTCTTGCATACCATTATTACTAACCAATATTAATATGGATATACATGCAGGGTTATCATCGTTAACTAAAGCTATTAATACATTTATGTTAATTGAAATGAAGCTCAAATAAAATATACATATTCATTGAAAAACAAACTAAATGAGAAATGTTGCTTTGAAATAAACTGAAATTCAAAATATTAATAAAACTAAAATAAATAATAACACTGGATTTATGATGAGATATATACAAATCTATTGGCAGTTATATCCATTTCAAAATATTTATCAAATGTGCATAATTTACTTCATAAGAAAAAGCACAGATGTCTTAAGAGGTGCTGATGTTTGGTATAATACACAATATATTTACACCAATATCTACTGTATACTGCCCTATAGTTTTTATGTTTATTATATACTCACCTAAAGGATTATTAGGAACACCTGTTCAATTTCTCATTAATGCAATTATCTAATCAACCAATCACATGGCAGTTGCTTCAATGCATTTAGGGGTGTGGTCCTGGTCAAGACAATCTCCTGAACTCCAAACTGAATGTCAGAATGGGAAAGAAAGGTGATTTAAGCAATTTTGAGCGTGGCATGGTTGTTGGTGCCAGACGGGCCGGTCTGAGTATTTCACAATCTGCTCAGTTACTGGGATTTTCACACACAACCATTTCTAGGGTTTACAAAGAATGGTGTGAAAAGGAAAAAACATCCAGTATCGCGGCAGTCCTGTGGGCGAAAATGCCTTGTTGATGCTAGAGGTCAGAGGAGAATGGGCCGACTGATTCAAGCTGATAGAAGAGCAACTTTGACTGAAATAACCACTTGTTACAACCGAGGTATGCAGCAAAGCATTTGTGAAGCCACAACACGCATAACCTTGAGGCGGATGGGCTACAACAGCAGAAGACCCCACGGGTACCACTCATCTCCACTACAAATAGGAAAAAGAGGCTACAATTTGCACGAGCTCACCAAAATTGGACAGTTGAAGACTGGAAAAATGTTGCCTGGTCTGATGAGTCTCGATTTCTGTTGAGACATTCAGATGGTAGAGTCAGAATTTGGCGTAAACAGAATGAGAACATGGATCCATCATGCCTTGTTACCACTGTGCAGGCTGGTGGTGGTGGTGTAATGGTGTGGGGATGTTTTCTTGGCACACTTTAGGCCCCTTAGTGCCAATTGGGCATCGTTTAAATGCCACGGCCTACCTGAGCATTGTTTCTGACCATGTCCATCCCTTTATGACCACCATGTACCCATTCTCTGATGGCTACTTCCAGCAGGATAATGCACCATGTCACAAAGCTCGAATCATTTCAAATTGGTTTCTTGAACATGACAATGAGTTCACTGTACTAAAATGGCCCCCACACTCACCAGATCTCAACCCAATAGAGCATCTTTGGGATGTGGTGGAACGGGAGCTTCGTGCCCTGGATGTGCATCCCACAAATCTCCATCAACTGCAAGATGCTATCCTATCAATATGGGCCAACATTTCTAAAGAATGCTTTCAGCACCTTGTTGAATCAATGCCACGTAGAATTAAGGCAGTTCTGAAGGCGAAAGGGGGTCAAACACTGTATTAGTATGGTGCTCCTAATAATCCTTTAGGTGAGTGTTTGTGACCCGTGCTGCCAAAATTAGTTGCAATGGGCATTTTTTTAATTTTTTTTTATTAGCTATTATTTTCACATTCTCTATTAAAAGACCTTCAAAATTATGGTTTGATTGAATCGGACAAAAAAATGACAGAGCTACACCTGTTTGAAGTCGATAGGGTCAGCAAAGTTCAGTTTGAGAAAAATCGAGTTAAAGTTTTACAAAACAAAATCACCTTAAAATCCCTGGTAATAACACCAAATTTGACCAAATCAAAACCAAACATCTATTGGAAAATATATATCAAACTTTTTTTTCATTGTACCACAATTGTTTGATTTATCATTAAAGGGTAACTAAACCAACTCTTTTTAAGCTGCGTTTCCACCGTAGGAACTTTCCCCAGGAACTATAGGGACTTAGGTGTGTACTTGGTGTGTTTCGACCGCAGGAACTGGGATCTAAATAAAGTTCCGGGTAAAGATTTCCCGCTCTGCCCTGCTCGCGAGGTAGTACTTTTTCAAAGTTCGGGAACTTCCGGGGGTGGGACTTAAGCATGCTGAACATGCTGATTGGTTGAGCTCACGCAGCATTGTGTTTCTGTGCGTGCAGCAAGGCTGGCTACACTGGCTGCGTGGCGTTTTATGTCTTTGCACACCAGAAACGTGTCTGACGCGGCGCTGCTGCTGCTAGGTGTATGTTAAACATAAATATATAGCCTTCTGATACAGCAAAGACATCGTCTGCAGTATTGACAGCAAAATATGCTACAGAATATTTTGTGTATTGACAGGTGCAATATTTCAAAATCGATTATTATTATTATTTTTTTATTACAATTAGGCCTATATCTGCATTTATGTCAACCTAGAGACTTTCAAACATCAAAATGTCATTTATTAATATGTATTTGTGTCAAAATTACATCTAAACATCTTTTCCTGTTCTATTTTGCCTGGAAACGCTTCCAACACGCTTGCGTGTCGAGTCAGTTCTATTTCTAGCATGCACACTCAAGACGCGCGTCACGCAGGCAGTGTGCAAGCGCTAACCTGTTAACATGGGAGCCGAAATAAAAACGGACACTCCACGCAGCCAGTGTGTAGCCGGCCTAAGAGTCGTTTGCTATTCAAATCAACAATGGAGTTTAAAAAATGCGACCAATGGACCGATGACGAGGTTCAGGCTTTATTAAGTTTATTTGCGGAGGACGAAATCTAGTGGGAACTATAAAGTCGACGTGCGCAGTCCTACGTCACCGGACTAATCTTCACGGTACTTTAGACCGCGATGGAAATACAGACAGCAGCAGGTCTGGGGAAAAAAAGAGTTCCTGGGACAAATTTTTCTGGGTAATTTTGGTGGAAACGAGGCTTTAGTTAATGATCTGTAAGACTGGGGCTTTATTAGTGCTGTTCATTGATTCGAGTAAATCTTTTGACATTTGGGTATAAAGTGTTTTAATTCTACAATATATGGTGTAAAACCGTCTGAGTGCTGCCCTCTTAAGGTTGAACGGTGGCTACTGCAGTTGAATTGGACGTTGTAGGTCATCGTGACATATGTTGGCTCTTCCAACAGCTCACTACCATGCCCCTGGCACGAGCTCATCACGCCCTTCGCATAGGCTCAGCCCCTGGTATAAAGACATCTTGTTCCATCAAAACCACTGTAGCGAGTCAGGAGTGTGTGAAAGTGTGAGTATTGACGCTCAGCCCCGTCCTCAATTCGTCCCCTCTGTCTCCGCTGGGCTCTGCCCACTTTTCCAGCATTTTTCAAATATTGCCAGTGGGTGGAGTTAGGCTCTGAGCTGGGGTTGAGTAACCTTTAATGAAACCGATCGTACCGCACGGATCTAATATAATGTTAAACATCAGATGTTTTTCCCCAACAGTTAACCAAACGTATCATAACAGATAATGTGAATACTCACCAAGACAGATATTTTAAATATAGTATAAAATACTATAATTCTGAGTATGTGTGTTTATCGAGAGTCTTTGTGCGCAAATGTCGGATCTGTCAGTCAGCGCGAGTGAGATTGTTTTCATGGACAAGGGAAAGGTACTCCTCTCAGAAAACGTACAAATAAAGACACTTTTAGATGTTTAATTGCTATTTTGAGTGCTGGGATTGTTAGACGAGGGCTTAATGAACTCAAAATCTACATTTTTCACTTTTGCCCTTTGTTTGGCTGCAGTACCAAATGCTTCCACTTGGTGAATTTCGCCTCCCATTCGTTTCCAATGCGCTCATTTTTGACCGTGAACAAAACAAGTGACTTTTTTTTTTCAGGACCATTTCACCTTTTTGAGTCATGTCCATGATTTTGTTGTGTGTTCACACAGCAAATGCCAAAACCTTTACCAAGTTTCGTACCATTCTGATGAAGCGAAAAGTCAAATGTCTATATTTTACACAAAATGTTTTCATTATGTGCTGTTTTTACAAGTGGTGCTTAATTGCGCAAAACTTGCTGATATGATGCTATTGATTTTGTGAGTAAATGACTATGAGAATATGGTTTGTGCAATTTTCTTAAAATGTAACAATCCAGTCCAGACTTTTTTTCTTTACCTTGTTTTTAAATTGTCAAACAAAAACTAAATATTTTGCTACCATTTTTATTTAATTTTAGTTAGATTTGAAGCAATGTAGGAGTGTCCATTCGGTTTAATTAAAAACCTTTACATTTGAATTAATTTCTGTTTATGAGGTAATTTTTTTTTCCCACTATAATCTTGCTTGTGAATAATGAAACATCAACATCTCGTTCACTTACCAAACTCCTGACTGCCCGGATATATAATCCGAAACACATAATCCGTGGCCTCATCTTCATCTTTGTCCGAGAATGACTCGCAGGATCCATGTGGACTCCTTTTACGCAGTTTTGGGAACACTTTTCCCTGGGGAAAGAACAAAAAACGGTCTGCAAAACAAAACGTTTCTCATTCAAACTACTGAAGAATAAGTGTTTGGCAAACCTTTCCTCTCTGGGACCACAGAGGAGGATCTAACTGGCCATGAGGAAGGAGGCCTGTTTCCAGACACGTGAGGAACTGGAGCAGGTGGCCTCCTTTTGGGAATCGAAACGGAGGTCTTTGGATCCCATCCTGGCTGACCAAAACCACAGTACCACCACTGTCCACTGAACACAAGCAGAAATTGATATTTGTATGCGTTTTATCTAAGTACCCGCTATACTGTTATAAAGATCACATTGACTTACATTACAAGCATCAGAATTTCATACATTTTTGACCATATATCTACCCAATTGCATATTTTTGCTCAATTTGGGCCTCTGAATAAAATTGAGCTGTTTTTTCCGCCATATTCTCACTCAACAAAACAACTTTCTTTTATATTTTGTCTAAATATTCAATAAACTGATTAATTGTCTGTTATTGGCTTTACATTGTTAAAGATGCTCAGGATTATATACATTGATATATTCACCTTGCTGATGACAGTGCAAATAGACAATCTCCTCTAGACGAATGGTCATCGCAAAATCCCAATACACACTGGAGAAAATAAAAAGACACCGGTGTTGACTTAATCATTTACACAGCCACATAGTCAACGCCATCATCATCCCACATAGGAGGGGACAATCTCGCGACCTTGCGCAACATTCCCTAAAAATTGTCTAAAGGTGACGAAAAATCCTGAACCTTTATAGAACATTAGGGACGTTCCTAAAACATCCTCTTTTGGTTATGAAAGTGCTGCAGTTCAAGGTTCCTGATAGGAATTTAGGGGGATGTTTCATTTTGGTTATTCTGTGGTCACATGGCAGCGTTACAAAGAGGTCATTTGGGATGTTAACAGAATGTTCTCATACGGTTCCCTGTTAGTCAAATGGGGACGTTTAATTAGGGACTGCGCTGCAACATATCCTGTTCAATCCAGTGGTCTCTACACTACATTCCCATAATGTTTCCATAATGACCTCTAGGGGACCAACCTAGAATGTTATTTTTTTTGGTCCTATTTAGGTCTTTCCGTCACGTTTACTGAATGCTTTCAGAACATGTTTGAGTGAATCAATGTACACTTTGTAAATGAAGGTCAGTAAAACACAGGATTTGCACAAAAGTTGCTTCTCAAAGATGGATCAATACCAACTGTTTGTCCAACTTCATATTCAGAACATGTACTGTAAGTACCGCACGTTATATTTTGTGAATGTATGCAAATGGCCTTTGTGAATGTGCTTGTTAGCACGCTGATGGCTAATGTGGCTAAAGTTACCATTGCCTCTGACTGTATTCACAGAGATCAGAGCTATGTCATAAGTTTTATTTTTAAGAAGTAATAAAAGTGCGCTTCTGAATGCTACAGGCGGTGAGCATTTTCGGGGCTAAAAATAACAAGCTCTGCAGGTCTCTGTGAATACAGTAAGAGACAATGATAGCTTTTTACTGACTTTTTACCAACGTTTTACTGACCCTCACTTGCAAAGCAGCCCAGTGCACAATGATTCACACAAACATGTTCTGAAAACAATCAGTAAACGTGATGGAAGGACCAAAATAGGACCAAAAATAACATTCTAGGTTGGTCCCCTAAAGGTCCTGCAAATGTTATGGGAATGTAGTGTAGAGACCTAGAGGGAACGTCCTATAGTAATGGTCCCCTAAACATTCCCAGAAAGTCCTGAATGTTCTGTGAAGAGCCACCAAATAACTTCCCTCAACCCTTAAAAAAACTCTACATCATGACTGTCTCGGAACGTTACTAGGTGACGTCCTTGACACCAGCGGGACGTAAAATCTCTAGCGGGGATCATGCACCTTTTCTCATAATCAAACTCCCCCACATTTCCATTCATCAGCTGGTTCGGTGTCCATTTCAGTGTCATAAGATCCGCCGTCTGGTGAAGAGAGAGGTATCCTGGGATAGCTTCCATGTCGTCTCTCTAAAAGACCAGAGATGATTTATTGCCACACTTTAATTAAAACGCCATATCACTACGGTATCGTCACGCATGTCAGAGTAGCATCTCACAGCTGACGCACCGGCTGCACGAGGACGTTATTCTTCCCAAAGAGCAGTGTGGCTCTGGAGTTCTGATGAAGAGATTCGACGTAATCCCGAGCCCAGAGAGACGGCCTGTCATCCATACTGCCGCTCGACTGCCTCTTCTGAATCTACACAGCAACAGATCGAGATCTCGTTTAGTTTCATCTCAGTGCTGTCTAATGGCATTCAGGATTTTTATTTGAATTTTAAACAAATAAAAAAGAAAAGCAGAGAGAACAACATGATAGATAGATAGACAGACAGATGATAGATAGATAGATAGATAGATAGATAGACAGACAGATGATAGATAGACAGGCAGATGATAGATAGAACAGTAGGTAGGTAGATAGATCGATAGAACAATAGGTCAGTAGATAGACAGATGATAGATAGATAGACAGATGATAGGTAGGTAGATAGACAGAACAATAAATAGATAGACAGACAGAACAATAGATAGGTAGGTAGATAGACGGATGATAGAGATAGGTAGGTAGGTAAATAGACAGACAGATGATGGATAGACAGAACAATAGATAGACAGACAGATGATAGATAGATAGAAAGACACAGATGATAGGTAGGTAGATAGACAGATGATGGATAGACAGAACAATAGGTAGATAGACAGACAGATGATGGATAGACAGAACAATAGAAAGACAGATGATAGATAGCTAGGTAGACAGACAGATGATGGATAGACAGAACAATAGATAGATAGAACAGTAGATCGATAGAACAATAGGTCAGTAGATAGACAGATGATAGATAGATAGACAGACAGATGATAGATAGGTAGATAGACAGACAGATGATAGATAGATAGAACAATAGGTAGGTAGATAGACAGAACAATAGATGATAGACAGACAGAACAATAGATAGACAGACAGATGATAGATAGATAGAATAGATAGGAACAATAGATAGATAGACAGGTAGATAGACAGATGATAGATAGATAGAGGTAGATAGACAATAGGTAGGTAGGTAAATAGACAGACAGATGATGGATAGACAGAACAATAGATAGACAGACAGATGATAGATAGATAGAAAGACAGATGATAGATAGGTAGGTAGATAGACAGATGATGGATAGACAGAACAATAGGTAGATAGACAGACAGATGATGGATAGACAGAACAATAGAAAGACAGATGATAGATAGCTAGGTAGATAGACAGATGATGGATAGAACAATAGGTAGATAGACAGACAGATGATGGATAGACAGAACAATAGATAGATAGAACAGTAGGTAGGTAGATAGATAGATCGATAGAACAATAGGTCAGTAGATAGACAGATGATAGATAGATAGACAGACAGATGATAGATAGGTAGATAGACAGACAGAACAATAGATAGACAGACAGATGATAGATAGATAGATAGAACAATAGGTAGGTAGATAGACAGAACAATAGATAGATAGACAGACAGAACAATAGATAGACAGACAGATGATAGATAGAACAATAGATAGGTAGGTAGATAGACAGATGATAGAGATAGATAGGTAGGTAGGTAAATAGACAGATGATGGATAGACAGAACAATAGATAGATAGACAGACAGATGATAGATGTTCATGAACTCTTCACATATGTTTTTTCGTTTTACACAAATCTCATTATCTACAAATCCTCATCATAACAAACAAAGCACAGACATGGTTTAAAATAAAGATTTAGTGTGAAGTTTAGTCAGATGTTTTTCATTAGACTTTGTAATGTTCCCTACAGTTAGCCTATATTTAACACTTCAGTACAAATAAAGTAACACAAATAGATATTTAATGTTATAATAGTGATTTGATAATCTATAAAAATTAATTCAAAAGAAGAGAAAAAATGGCTAATGAGCCAATAATTGTTCCTCTTCCGCCATCTACTGGTTATAGTGGTAATTTATTTTATCATTTTAATGTTAACGTCCTAATATTATTTTATGTGAATATAAATGAATGATGCTAGTTACAGAATTAACCCAAAAATAAGTTAAATAGTGTTTAAAAACAAAACAGGGCAACCAGTTTAATTCAACTATTATATCCAGGCGCTACTTCATAGAAACACATTCGACAGAAAGATCTCAGAGAGACTAAAAACTGTTGAAATATGACCGATAGCATCTGGATATATAGCTGTTGCAGTGCTTCTCATGTTATCTAACTGCAGTTAGAGTCTAACCATCTATTAAATAACAATAAACATTAACTCTAACATGCTTCATAAAATACATCTATCAATATTCCTGAGAGGTCAACTAATGCCATAAAATCTCAAAATATGCAGTAAATTCATCAGTTTGCCAGCGAGTGTGCTTGAGATACACTGAAATGAATAAGTTCAGTGCTGGAACTATTGGTCGCTCCGTGACACGCTTTACTTCCGTATTCCTCAGTTCCTATGGGAGTGTCGTAACTCTGTTTTTCAACGGCTCTGGATTAAATGATAGATGGATAGATGATAGATAGAATGACAGATTGGATGATGGATAGATGGATGGATGGACAGAACGACAGATGATAGATAGATTTTTCTTTGAGAAACGAGCACTGCCTGATCTCATGGACTAAATCCACAGCATTAGTGTTGAATGTCTTACGAGCGCGGGGCGTTTGGTGGGCGAGTCCTGACGGCAGTGGCCGCTGTGAATGCGGTGTCTCTGCACCAGCTCATCAGCCGACGGGTCCGTCCAGAAATGATTGGCCGTCTTCGCTTTAGTGTACTCCAAAGCACACGGACCGACTGAAAGACACAGCGTACGGAAAAACATCACCCAAATGCATCATAATATCACAACTACACAAAGATATACAGTTAAAATTATCATTTGTTTAGGAAAGAAAAAATATAGAAATGTATCATTTCTCTCTGTCCCTATATATATATAATTCAGGCATACCATTATGAGCACTGACCAGTGAAGTGAGTAACACTGATGATCTCTTCCTCACGGCTCCTGTTAGTGGGTGGGATATATTAGGCAGCAAGTGAACATTTTGTCCTCAAAGTTGATGTGTTAGAAGCAGGAAAAATGGGCAAGCGTAAGGATTTGAGCGAGTTTGACAAGGACCAGATTGTGATGGCTAGACGACTGGGTCAGAGCATCTCCAGAACTGCAGCTCTTGTGGGGTGTTCCCGGTCTGCAGTGGTCAGGATCTATCAAAAGTGCTCCAAGGAAGGAACAGTGGAGAACCGGCCACAGGGTCATGGGCGGCCAAGGCTCATTGATGCACGTGGGGAGCGGAGGCTGGCCCGTGTGGTCCGATCAAACAGACGAGCTACTGGAGCTCAAACTGCTCAAGAAGTTAATGCTGGTTCTGATAGAAAGGTGTCAGAATACACAGAGCATCTCAGTTTGTTGCGTATGGGGCGGCATAGCCGCTGACCAGTCAGGGTGCCCATGCTGACCCCTGTCCACCGCCGAAAGCACCAACAGTGGCACGTGAGCATCAGAACTGGACCACGGAGCAAAGGAAGAAGGTGGCCTGGTCTGATGAATCATGTGTTCTTTTCCATCACGTGGATGGCCGGGTGCGTGTGCGTGGCTTCCCTGGGGAACACATGGCACCAGGATGCACTATGGGAAGAAGGCGAGCCGGCGGAGGCAGTGTGATGCTTTGGGCAATGTTCTGCTGGGAAATCTTGGGTCCTGCCATCCATGTGGATGTTACTTTGACACGTACCACCTACCTAAGCATTGTTGAGACCATGTACACCCTTTCATGGAAACGGTATTCCCTGGTGGCTGTGGCTCTTCCAGCAGGATAATGCTCCTGACACAAAGCACAAATGCTTCAGGAATGGTTTGAGGAGCACAACCACGAGTTTGAGGTGTTGACTTGGCCTCCAAATTCCCCAGATCTCAATCCAATCGAGCATCTGTGGGATGAGCTGAACAAACCAGCCCGATCCAGGACTTAAAGGATCTGCTGCTAACATCTTGGTGCCAGACACCACAGCACACCTTCAGGTGTCTAGTGGAGTCTATGCCTCGATGGGTCAGCAAAAGGGTGACCAACACAATATTAGGAATAATGTTATGCCTGATTGGTGTGTGTATATATATATATAATTTCAGTGACACTTTACAATAATGTCTCATTTGTTAACATAATGCATTAACTAACATAAACTAACAAATTCTAGAACATATTTAAAAATATCAAAGCTGATACCGAGCAGCGATGCGAGGATTGGGCCGTCGACTGGATCTCTCAGAAGAGCTTCTCTTTCATAAAACTTGCTGAAATACAAATACAAGTAATGGCATTCAATTTCAGAATAACTGCAGTTTGCATACTCTGCCTAGTATGCAAATGTTCTGTGTGCATGGAATACTCGGATGATCCCACAATGCAATGCACCTGGCTTCACCTTCCATTTCAATTTCCAGTGTAACAAATGAACTGCAACTAGAACCCTAATTTTAAACTCCTTTTTGTCTCATTATTTGATCAGACTGCCCATGAAGCTATAAAATATGTACACAAAATTGCATTACATACTCAAAATTACCATTTTCATTTGAGGTGATAATTGAATGACACTTGCCGAATTAAACATGCAACATCGCTGTTGAAGCAATTTTTAAAATAGTAAGCAGCCTCCAGTGTTCACTGCACAGCATGCACTAAGCAGTGTGCCAGTATAGCCTGATGTTATCGTCCTCACCTGCTGTTCTCCACCATGTAAAGGACGATTTTGTCCAGCATCTTCTCTGTGAGCGCTGTGCGGATCCAGAGGTGTTTGATGGCCAGAGGGGACAGGTTGGGCGGCCTGGGCTGTTTCCGGACGCTCTCTTGACTCATCTGGCCCTGGTTTTGTCTTGTGTTGTGAAAAGTAAAATAACACTGAATGAAAATCAACTATATTTACCCTATTCACTCTTAATACTCAAATACATGATTCAACAGTGCACGATAATCATTTGATCAAACCAGCATTATTTTATTATAATAACAACATAAGATTAAATTATTTTAAAAAAATTATAAATAATATCATGTATTAAAATGTATGTAATTATTATTGTTGTTAGAAATAATATTATCAATATTAATTATAATAAAACATAAATATAATGAATTATATTTCGTGAAATGAAAATAATAATAAATATAAATGTATATACTTATTAAGAAAATTGATTAAAATTATAATCTCATTTAAATTGTAATAATTAATAATTTAATCTAAATTATGAAATAATAATAGTATTATTAGCAATATGAATTATAATTAATAATAAATGTAATTACAATTCATGAAATGAAAATAATAATACATATTTTAATATATTATAAAATATTGTTATAATTATAAATATAATTGATTAAAATTATAATGATGATCTAATTTAAATTATAAGCATTAATAATATATTATAATTATTATTGTCGTTAGAAATAATAATAATTAATATTATTTATTAAACATTTTATTATTATATTGTTTCATTATATAGCACATTTTGAAAGGAACAGAAAACAAAATAATTCCAGAAATGTCATAATTTGACCAATACATAAATATTAATAATACAAAATTAATATAATTGAATTCAATTTTTTTTTTTATATATATATATATATATATATATATATATATATATATATATATATATATATAATTAATAATAAAACATAAATATAATGAATTATATATATATATATATATATATATATATAATAGAATAAAAAGTATAAAATTTATATAATAATAATATAATATTTTTTTATTTAAATACCATCTTACTAAGGGAAAGGAACAGACAGAAAATGCTTGAGCGCTGGGATTGTTTCTCACTTGTTCTCGATGATTTGCTCCAGTTCCTGGACCTTCCTGCACAGTTCCTCAGCTGGAGGAAACATCTTCCCCACCTTCATGAAAAGAGCCGCCAGCTTGTTACTGCGCAGGAAGCCGGCGGCCCGTCGCTTCAGCCCGTGAAGGACACACGCTTCCACCACACCTGCAGAAACCATCAACCACAATCCACCCCGAACACAGAGTCATCATGAACAGATCGTTTGGTGGAGGTGGTTTAACAGCTCACTGAAGCAAACGGATATGATGTGAGCTTCAGTCAGACTAGTGATAACCCGAGTAACTGGTGTCCTTTCACCAGCCCACTCACCATACTGACACGGCAAACGAACACTGACGCACAAGCTGAGACTAAAATCTGCTTTTAAAGGGAAAATTACCTTTTACACACTACTTTTCATACTAGAGCAGGTTTTCCTGCTTGAATATTGATTATTTCCCCATATTCTCCATTGTTGCGGCTCCTCTCTTCCCAGTCTATCAGTAACGCTCTCTTTAGTTCCTGTCTCTATGAAGCCCCTCCTTCTGAAAGCACACTGTGCTCTGATTGGTCAGCTGGAGCAGTGTGTTGTGATTGGTCAAGTGTTTGGGAAATGTCCCGCCCCTTACCATAACCGGCAGTTTCAACACACTACTAACTAACTCAACCAGGCCCCGCCCCTTTATTCTGCACATTAATTATATAAATGAGGAATATTGTGATGTGTTGGTTCTCGGAAGAAAACTCAAGACTACAATGGAGGCGTTTCAGGGAGTTCAGAAACACTGATATAGAGAATAACAGCAACATCACACACTAAAGACAGTTCATCATGTAAAAAAGCATTAGGGGTCCTCTTTAAAACGGTTTAAATGGATGCGCTTTACATTAAGTAAGAGTTCAATATAGATAGTGACTTGTATGCACATGCACAATCTACACATTAGGGCTGGGTAAAAAAATACAGATTTCTTGATTTTAATCGACTCAATTTTATGAAGCGATATCTATTCTTCAATCCCAAGAATCGAACACTTAAACACTTTATTTTAAGGTGTCATTATTACAGTGTAATTATATATTTAAGTACAGAGTAATATTACTTAACTACATGTACTTACTATAGGGTTAGGATTTGGTTGAGGTTAGTTGCATGTAATTATGCATATTTTACTGTTATTACTAGGGCTGGGTAAAAATATTGATTTCTTGATTTTAATCGACTCATTTTTATGAAGCGATATCTATTCTTCAATCCCAAGAATCGATTAGTCCATCCCGTGTTCAGTTGATGAACAGAGCATTGTAGCGCCTCCCATCCAATAAATCACAATAATCTGTTACTTTTGATATGAAACAAAGCCTCCGATTTCAAATTACGCTGTAGTGCCTTAGCTCAAGAGAAGCGGCACGTGAGCGGATCTTCTCTTCCGCTTTAACACCAGTTACAGCGCCAGATAAACATGAATGAACATCAGAAGGTATGTTCAAAAATAGAGTACAACGCACTGAAATCCCAAATCAGTGTTTCAACCCGGAAAGCTCGTGAACAATGTCATGTAACGTCACATTTACCTCAGAAAAACCATATCCAGTGTCCATGAACTCGTTAGTCAGCAAGAAAAATGAACTCTACAGAGGAGCATTATGATAAATACATGCACCACATTACATATTCATTATCATTTTTAATGTTCTTCAATATTTAATGCATGTTTGAATAAATCTGGCAAGTTTATATGACCATTTAAATGTTTATTTTTCCAAAAAAACAAAAACAAATTGGTGTAGTATTATAACTTTATAATAAAAAAAACATCCTTGAGTGTAATTTATGTTTGTATTTAAATCAGTTAATTTTAACCTTCAATATTATAGTAATGTAGCACCAACTGACTCCCAGTTTACAGTAGTTGAGATTTTTTCCCCTCTGGAAAATTTGCCCTGTACTGTATCTGATATATATCCACAATAATCAATATTGAATCGAATCGAAAGCTTATGAATGGAAATCGAATAGTGAAATTTGTGTCAGTGCCCAACCTTAATACACATGTTGCCATTTTGATATTTTGGTAACACTTTACAATAAGGTTGTATTAGTTAACATTAGTTAATGCAGGGGTTTTCAGACTGTGGTCCCCAGAATATTTTTTTATTAAATAATAAAATAAGTAAATAAATACATTTAATTAATTTCTTATTTATGAATGTTCTTAAAAGTGAGAAAAGTAAGTATAAAATTAAGTAATTCATTAGATTAAAATAAATAAATGATTGAATGGTAAATTAACATGATAAAAATGCAAAAAGTAAATTAGTTAATAAGTTAAATTAGTTAAAATTAGATTAAAATAAATGTATGTTGAAAAGCCTTGAGTAAAACTGAATATAATAATAATAACAAAATAAATAAGATTAAATAAACCTGTAAAAGTTTAGAGAAAAAAAAACATACTGTATATTAAATTAAGTACACAAATAAATAAATTATATTAAAATAAATAAATGATTAAATGTTAAATTAACATATAATTAAATGTAAAATAAAAATTAATTTGATTAAATTAATATTAATCTATTAAATTAATAACAATTGGATTTAAACATACAAATAAATGATGCGATTAATAGTACAGTTCTTATAGTGAGTAGATATTATATATAATAAAGTAATAGAAACTAGTGTTAGTGTCATGATTCCAGCCTGTTTCCCTGTCTTGTGAGGACTCTTTTGTTAGTTCCTGTTTTGTAGTTTTAGTTGTAATTTTGGATTCTCACTCCGCTTCATCCCTACTCACACACGACAGAAGGGATGAAGCGGAGTGAGAATCTAAGTGCAGCAAGAACGATTTAATAACACACAACATAAAAGTAAATCCAAGAACAAGGGTGTACAGAACCAGGCAGGAGGGTAACGACAGGAGAACATCGACCGACAAACAACAACTGAAGCACAGAGGTATATATACACACAGGGAAACAAGGATAACAAGATAACAAGAGGGAGTGGCTAAATGGGAAACACCTGGGAGAACTAATCAACATGAAAAACTACAAAACAGGAACTAACAAAAGAGTCCTCACAAGACAGGGAAACACAGGCTGGATATATAGTTAGATATATCTTTTTTTATTAGTTGGGTGTTTATAAAAGACAGATTTCAGGATGGGTGTCCCTCACATGAGGATGTTAATATTTGGGGGTCCATGGCATCTAAAAGTTTGAAAAGCCCTGAGTTCATGCATTAGTTAACATGAACAACACTTCTGTTCAGCTTTAATCTTAACTCACGCATATACTAATTCATCTATTCACATTTACAGCGCAATTAGTTAATGCAGTAGTTAACATGAACAGTGCCTGTAGCTGTACAGTTTTTGTAATCTTACTGTACATATTTACATTAGTTTGACACACTAAGGATGAACATTTCTAACTCATCATCTCACTCTAAAGGTAAAAATGCTGTTGTGTGCTTTATCGACATTATTAAACAAAGCATGGTTTTTGAGAACCTTATTATCAAGTGTACACTATTTCAACATTAACTGATGTGTTAACATTTGTAGGTTATGATAGTAGTAGATTGTAGTAATGATAGTAAAGTGGGTATAAACATGCTATTCGTTGATGTTCAGATGTAGACTGGGTAAACCCAGCCTGATCTGATTTCGCCCTGCAACTCTGGAACTCTGGAAACCTGTACATTCATTTCTACTGCTTCTGTTACACTTTTGCGGGAACCAATCACAGACTGGCTTATCCACCTGGCACGCTATTGGCGGGTTTAACACGATGACGGATAGAGAAGCAATGGCTCGATGCCCGATGATCACGCCTCTTGTGGTCTGATTGGTTGAAGGACTATCCGATTGCGAACAGAGTCATTTGAACTATGCCGTTGATCATACCTCTTGTGGTCTGATTGGTTGAAGGACTATCCAATTGCGTACAGAGTCATTTGAACTATGCCGTTGATCATACCTCTTGTGGTCTGATTGGTTGAAGGACTATCCATTTGCGTACAGAGTCATTTGAACTATGCCCGTTGATCACGCCTCTCGTGGTCTGATTGGTTGAAGGACTATCCGATTGCCCAATTGCGTACAGAGTCATTTGAACTAGGCTCGTTGATCACGCCTCTTGTGGTCTGATTGGTTGAAGGACTATCCGATTGCCCAATTGTGTACAGAGTCATTTGAACTATGCCCGTTGATCACGCCTCTTGTGGTCTGATTGGTTGAAGGACTATCCGATTGCCCAATTGCGTACAGAGTCATTTGAACTAGGCTCGTTGATCACGCCTCTTGTGGTCTGATTGGTTGAAGGACTATCCGATTGCCCAATTGCGTACAGTCATTTGAACTATGCCCGTTGATCACGCCTCTTGTGGTCTGATTGGTTGAAGGACTATCCAATTGCGAACAGAGTCATTTGAACTATGCCGTTGATCATACCTCTTGTGGTCTGATTGGTTGAAGGACTATCCAATTGCGAACAGAGTCATTTGAACTATGCCGTTGATCATACCTCTTGTGGTCTGATTGGTTGAAGGACTATCCAATTGCGTACAGAGTCATTTGAACTATGCCGTTGATCATACCTCTTGTGGTCTGATTGGTTGAAGGACTATCCATTTGTGTACAGAGTCATTTGAACTATGCCCGTTGATCACGCCTCTTGTGGTCTGATTGGTTGAAGGACTATCCGATTGCCCAATTGCGTACAGAGTCATTTGAACTAGGCTCGTTGATCACGCCTCTTGTGGTCTGATTGGTTGAAGGACTATCCGATTGCCCAATTGTGTACAGAGTAATTTGAACTATGCCCGTTGATCACGCCTCTTGTGGTCTGATTGGTTGAAGGACTATCCGATTGCCCAATTGCGTACAGAGTCATTTGAACTAGGCTCGTTGATCACGCCTCTTGTGGTCTGATTGGTTGAAGGACTATCCGATTGCCCAATTGCGTACAGAGTCATTTGAACTATGCCCGTTGATCACGCCTCTTGTGGTCTGATTGGTTGAAGGACTATCCGATTGCCCAATTGCGTACAGAGTCATTTGAACTATGCCCGTTGATCACGCCTCTTGTGGTCTGATTGGTTGAAGGACTATCCGATTGCCCAATTGCATACAGAGTCATGTGAACTATGCTCGTTGATCAAGCCTCTTGTGGTCTGATTGGTTGAAGGACTATCCGATTGCCCAATTGCGTACAGAGTCATTTGAACTATGCCCGTTGATCACGCCTCTTGTGGTCTGATTGGTTGAAGGACTATCCGATTGCCCAATTGCATACAGAGTCATGTGAACTATGCTCGTTGATCAAGCCTCTTGTGGTCTGATTGGTTGAAGGACTATCCGATTGCCCAATTGCGTACAGAGTCATTTGAACTATGCTCGTTGATCACGCCTCTTGTGCAGTGGAAAATACAAAGCAGACTCTCCAGACTAATGTTCAATCTTAATTTGAGCTTGGTCTGGTGATAGCCAGACAAGTTCAGATGGTTTCCACTGTAGAATTATGTTTACCGACAGCCCACAGCATTTTTACCTTTAGAGTGAGATGGAAAAGTTCATCCTTAGTGTGTCAAACTAATGTAAATATGTACAGTAAGATAACCTTACAAAGGTTTTTGTTCATGTTAACTAATGCATTAACTAATACAACCTTATTGTAAAATGTTACCGATACTTTTAACTTTGACATTCAATATTTGTAATGTTTGGCATCATCTTACCGCAGAAAGAAAATATGTGACTGCTGTCTTCATGTACAAACTTGCGTGTCACGGCCTCCTCCATGATCTGCTTGACCTGAAAATCCAAAGCCAACATCTGAGAATCTTACAGGCATCGATGATGTTCAACCACTGAGAATCATGGGTAACGGGGGGAGCGTGAGGTTCATAATGAGTCGTGAAGGACTGTGGATAAAACACGCTCTCTTACTCATAGGTTGTCTCTCCATCATAATGACTGGGTAGCGTGTGCAGATGGACATATGTGACGAGAAACAGAAGGGAGTGTGTGACTCGGATCAGAGCGGCGCTCGCTTTCTGACGCCTCAGTGAAATTATGTTCATATGGTGCACTCAAATGACTCCTTCATAGGGTGAACAATCATCACAGGGTCATTCAAATCAGAGAAGATTGAGCTCTACGACAGCGGCGATTCTGGGATTTCAATGTTTGGGGGGGCTCAGGGTAATAATATATTGTTTGTATACTAGGGTAGGCATGAACAATACAGTAACGTTCTACACTACCTACCAAGTCAATCCCTGAATATTGAATTCATTTTTAATAATTTTAAATAGCCAGCTAATATTCATTAAGACAAACATACACTGCCCAGCCAAAAACAAAAAGCCGCTGTTTGGATTTTAATTGGCAAATGGTCAATGATTGGATCATTATTGCAGTGATTATGTTTCTAGCATGTTTTATGTTTGGCAGCAGTTCTTCCAACCCTAACTTTATGGAGCTTTTCGTTTCTTAAACAACCATGTAGGACGATACATCATGGCCATATTCATATACTTTGAGGGAGCATGAAGAATCATTTTCACACATGAATCGGCTTCTCTGAGTCCAGACCTTAAATTCATTGAAAGTCTTTGGATGTGCCGGAGGAGCCTTGGCAAGACAAGATCTGGACAAATATACTGTTGTCACTTATGAATTAAATGCACCAACAATTTCATTACAATTATGCAGCTTACATTGCATTCAAGGTCGGTTAATGGGAATCGAAACCATGGCATTGGCAATGCTCTAGAAATTAACCCATCGGACATTTTCTAAAATAAGCATTTATATGCTCTTGAACCTGAAATGCTCGACTTCAGTGTTGTGATTCTTCACGGCGTATGACGTCGGAAAGGTCACGTGACGTATGTGGAAGTGCTAAAATGAACGTGCAAAGACTAAAGCAAACGCCGTTTACACAGATAAAGGTAAAGCGATGTCGGACGATTTTAAAGTTGGAGGAGAACATGAGATGGAGTTTTTCGGCACTGGGTTCGGCGCGATTTTTCTGACTGGATGACGTCATACACCGTGAAGAATCACAACACTGAAGTCTTGCATTTCAGGTTCAAGAGCATATAGATGCTTATTTTAGAAAATGTCCAATGGTTTAGATCAGAGCCTATTCCTCTGGGATCATGCAGAGCCTCTGAAACGGCATTGATTTGGACCGTCAACCATTTAAGTCCATTATGTGGAGAAAAATCCTGGAATGTTTTCCTCAAAAAACTTCATTTCTTTTCCACTGAAGAAAGAAACACATGAACACCTGGGATGGAAATCATCAGGAAATGTTCATTTCGAAGTGAACTAATCCTTTAATTCAACCAGATTGTAGGAGTAAAAAAAATTCAATTATTCCCTAAAAAGTACAATGGCACTGCCATTCTAGTTTTCTAAAAGCATGTGTTTTTGCACATATATTTTGTATATACTGTATATCAAAGCTTCACAGTGTTACCATCTGATTCTGTTATCGTACCACCACAGAACTTTTTGTTTCTGAGCGAGATGGAAACTAATGTTGAAATCAATTCAAATGACACATTTTAACGTATTGGAATACTGGAAGCTAATTAATTATACTTATAGTATTATATTATCATGTAATACTATCAGTGTACCATTACAGAGCTTTATTGTAAAGGACAATACCCACACTAATGGTCTTTCTATTGAACACAGCAGAGTTATGCTCTTAAAGGGACAGTTCACACAAAAATGAAGAATCTGAGTTTCTTTCCTCTGCTGAACACAAAAGAATATGGGGAACCAAACAGATGATGGACCCCGAGTCAATGGGGTCCAACTGCTGTTAGGTTACTGACATTCTTCAAAATATCATCTTTTGTGTCCAGCAAACAGGAAAGAAACAGCATTTTTGGGTGAACTGTACCTTTAATAAGCAATATAATTGACTGAAATGAATGAGTTGTTGCTCAGTACTGTAACAAGCACATGACGTGGCATCTGTAACACACGTTTGTTGGACATGTGCCATGTAAATACCGTGCCATTATCTGATACAATCACAGTACTTCTTATAAAAGGAAGACAATTAACATGACGCGTCTTCATCATATTGGACTCCTCAGATAAAGCAAATGGCTGATGACATGTGATTGGTCCCGGTTCTAAGAGGACAAGCCAGAAGGACCTTGTTTAGATGCTCTTTTCAAAAAGAAATACACAGTGCACAATAAACGCGCCATTATCGTGATCGGACAGGTGTGTGTCAGTGCCGTGAGCTGTTATTGCACACCTGCCACCTGCAGATCGAGTGTATCGATCATCTAGACCAGGGGATTTAAAGTGGGCCCATAGAATAAATAAAAATCATTTTAAATAAGATTATACTAACTTACTGCATAACTTTGATTAATATACAGAATTGATTAAAATGGATTTATTTAATTATAATTAATTATGTATTTATATTAATACAATTGTATTTAATACATTAGATAGCATAAATTAATTGATTAAAATAAATAAATGAATAAAATTTTGTATAAATAAAAATAAATAAATATTTGATTAAAATAAATAAATAGAAATTATTAAAATAAATAAATAGAAATTATTAAAATAAATAAATATTTGATTAAACTAAACAAAAATAAGAAAAGCAGTGTAAAAATGTAAAAATAAATAAAATAAGATTATATTAAATAAATAAATAAATAAATAAATAGATTGAAATAAGGAAATAAAATAAGATTATACTAACTAAATAAATTGATTAAAATAAATAAATACAAATTAGAATAAGTAAATTAAAACTTGATTTAGATAAATGAAAATAAGAAAAGCTGTGTAAAATAAATAAAATATGATACTAAATAAATGAATAAATAGATTAAAATATGAAAAGAAAATTCTATTTAAATAAATAAATACAAATTATTAAAATAATTAAATTAAAACTTTGATTTAGATAACTAAAATTAAGAAAAGCCAAATAAATAAATAAGATTATACTAACTAAATAAATGACTTTATTAAAATAAAGAAATATAATTCTACTGAAATAAAAATAAATTAAACATTTAAATAAAATAAATTAAAAGATTAAAATCAATTAAAAGTTGATTTAGATAAATAAGAAAAGCAGTGTAAAATAAATAAAATAATATTACACTAACTAAAAATTAAGCAAATTGCTTAAAATAAATAATTAAATTCCATTTAAATAAAAACTTGATTAAAATTATAAATATAAATGATTAAAAAAATGTAATAAGATCAAACCAAGTGACTAAATAAATTGATTAAATTTGAATAAATTAAAATAAATAATGTATTTTATGCAAATTTGATTTAAATAAATGAATAAAATACATCTAACTTGCATCCAACAGTACAGCAGTAGTAAAAGAAATGTGTATATCTGACACATTTATAGGCCTAATATTAATGTCTGACATATTAATCGGGTCGTTATGTATCTATCCGCCTTTGGATGTGAGGATGGACGCATTTGTGTGTCCGTGGCATCTCACAGATCCCGAGCACAGCTGATAAACAGAAAATCTCCCACCTCCTTCTTGACGTTGCGCAGGAGCCTCTGACGCGTCTCTGATTCTGCGGACAAACACACAGATTCTCATCAAACAAACCCGCCGGAGCGGCTGTACGTGCACAGAGGAGGGCGACCGCCTCACCTCCCATGGCTGCTGCTGCTGCTGCTGCTGCTGTGGTGCTGATGCTGATCTGAGCGAATGTGCGCAGGATGACACTGTGTCCTCGTGAGTCAGAGCTGCGCGCGCAGGGTGTGGCGAGCCGCAATAATAACCGATATCGCGCCGATCATAAGACTAATATCATCACCTGTCTGTGTCGATCCGATCTCCGCAGGGATGCTGTAGTTCACACGGGCTCGGGTCGCTAGTACATTAGGAGGATGTTTGTGAGGGCTGACGGTACGACCTGCTCCGATTGGTCACATGAGCGCCAATCAGCGAGCGGAGGAGCGGCGTGGCCACGCCCCTTTAACGGACCAGCACACGCCAATCACGCATGTGTGCGAACACAGGTCACGCATCACGCAGCAGTGATCGGGCTAATGTCAGAGTGCATAAAGGTTTGATTTATTATACCATGATCATATATTATTTTAAAAATGTATACAATGTTTATTTTAGTTTATATGATATAGTATTATTCACTATACATTCTATTACAATACTTAATAATTAATAATTAGTTACAGTTAATTATTAAAGTTACATTTATGCACTATAATGATTAAATTGATTATGATTATTATATTATATGACCATTTATTAATTAATTATGGTTTATTTTGTATGGTATATTATAATATTATATTATGTTATATTATTAATTCATTAATTGTGGTTTTATTTTATATGGTATCGAGGTTTTATTTTTATATGCTATATTATATTATGGTTTATTTTGTATGGTATATTATTTTATGTTACATAATATTATATTACGCTATATTATATTAATTAATTAATTATGGTTTAATTTTCATAATGGTTTTAGTTTTATATTCCATATTATTAATTAATTCATAATTTTGTATGGTATCAAGGTTTTTATATTATATTATATTACCATTTATTAATTAATTATGGTTTAATTTTTGAATGGTATCATAGTTTTAGTTTTATATGCTATATTATTATTATTATATTACTCATTAATTTTGTATTGTATCAATGTTTTAATATTATATTATCATTCATTATGTATGGTATCTCAAGGTTTTATTTTATATGCTATATTATTATTTATTATATTATATTACAATAAATTATATTTTTAATTATATCCTTTATTATTATTTTAATGTAATCACCTGCTTCTTTTGTTGAAAGGTTATTTATCTTTAAAAAATATTTAATTGCACGCTTTATATGCGTATGTGAATGAACATGCTTTATGCTATTTTTAATATAAACATGATCCACAATTTAAATAACTGCACAATAATTAACATCTTGTCAGTGCAATAATAAATATCCCAATTCATAATTAATGTCCAGCGTGACTTTTATTTTGATACGTGACGGTGTTTGCGCGCGCTTCACGTTCTCTGCCGCAGCCGCACGCGTTTGGCGGGAGTCACTGAAATTCACAAACTCACTGTCGTCTTTCACTTTCACCTGATATTTTATGAATATAATTTTCAGTCGGAGGTGAGTTTATGTTGGTTTGTGTTTAATCAGAGCTCTAGTAAAGCTGTGTAGAGAGTGTCGTCTGTCTCTCGGGCGCTGTGTTTTGAATTAGCTACACGGCTAAAGCTACTCAGCAGATTGTGCTGCTAAACTGGAGTTAATCAAACGATCAAATTAAAAGCACATTATCTGTGTATTCTGTTCGGTTATGGCGGTTATTACAGTCACTGGGGATTTAACGGCCTATGTAAAGAAATGATTTCATGATGGTGTTAAAGACACGACTCACTTTGGTTATTATTTACTTGTACTTACGTTATTTGCATTATATAACAGAAGCAGCTTCACATATTAACATACTGTACTTTATTATGGGTTAAATCGTTTGGAATGAATACAGACATTGTTTGACAGAACATCTACCCCCTTATATATATATATAGACACTGTATATATGAACTTGTGAGTATATATTTCTATGTATGTGTGAGTAAACCTGTATTTTATAAGTGTATGGTAATGTATGCGTACATGTGTGTATTATTATGGTAATGTAAGTGCTCTGGTGTGTCCAGGTGGTTTGTGTAGTGTCCAGTGGTCATGCCGTCCAGTCTGGGCTCCAGCAGTCCCGCTGCAGTTCTTCAGGAGGCTTTGGAAAACTCCGGCCACTTGATTGACCGGCATCTGCAGGAGGATCGTTGTTTCCCAGACCTGTCGGAGCTCCTCAATGTCCCGTCACACAGTAAGAGTTACAAATGTCACGGTTCGATCAGCTTTCCGTTCACAAGCTTTCGATTCGATATTGATTATTGTGGATGTATATATCGGATTGCAGTAGGCTACATGGAACATTTTCTTAAAACATTAATTAATGCTGTAAAACTATACGTGGGTGTCAGTTGTTAGGATACTACATTAAAGGTGCACTATGTAACTTTTCCGTCCGCTAGTGTTCGCCTATTCAAAACAAAGGCGTAGTTTGGTGACGCCAAGTTTGAGCGCAGAATCCTGGGACGTGTGATCTTCACCTCACAGCCGGTGGGAAAGAATCGGGATAGGACTCATGCTCACGGATGTGATTATTAACGTTACTGTAGTGTGAAGCGGAGCAGGGCCGAGTGTTGTGGAGCTGAGCGAGGCCGCCGGAGCGATTGTTAATGAGATGAACGCAACACACGCCTCGCGAGCAGCGGGACTTTTATTATGCCACAGTCGCGGCGCCGTTTCCTCTTTTCCGGTCATGAGTATGCGGTGACGCAGCTCTGTTGATCATATTAGACACATCTGAGTGTGTGGAGAATGATGTTATGACGCGTTACTCTGTCGTTAAGCTCGCGGCTGCTGTGACACTTGTTCACACCGCAGTGAGAGTAAAGCGCTTCTGCAGAATAAAACCGCAAACCGAACGCGGATATGATGTCATCGACAGGCCACGCCCTCACACGTCCCGGTTCACTGGTTACAATAGCAACTCTCACGATTTGCAAATAGTTGGAAACATTTGGGATATTGTGAGTACTCAACTGAACAAAATATAACACACTGGCCTAGTGGTCTTTGACATTCACAGATCACTGTAGCCCTCAGCTCAAGCAAACGGCAGCGAACCAATCACCTCCGCTTTACAGCACGAGAGAAATCATGGATGAACACTGGGCTGTCTGTAAGGGCTCGACATTAATCTTTGTCTGGGACAAATGAAAGAGGGTTTTACTTTCCCGACCGGACAATCTGATTTATTACATTCAGTGTAAACGGTGATTTGATAATGGAGTGTATCTCTGGTAACAAAGTTGCGATAGAGACATCACTAAACAGCACTAAACTCACAGAAGAAACATACTGGGTCTTTTTCTTTAAAATGTATTTATAATTTATGATATTGTTAATAACACAAGTCGACTAAGGGAGCTGTTTTGCTGAACAATTGTGTAGCATGAATTGTGTAAAGTAGCCTAATTAATATTAAGTTACTTACATTTTAGACACAAACAACTTTTTTTGTTCTATTTCACAGACGAAAATATATGTACATGGATTTCATGAGAGCTACGCATTCCAAAAAAGTTGGGACAGGTAGCATTAAGAGGCCGGAAAAGTTAAATGTACATATAAGGAACAGCATATGTTATCTATATTCTATTGTGAATAAAATATAAGTTTATGAGATTTGTAAATTATTGCATTCCTTTTTTTATTCACAATTTGTACAGTGTCCCAACTGTTTTGGAATCGGGTTTGTATTTTTGCAGTTTAAATTATTTAATTTGATTGGTAACCCTATAGTGTCTTACTATTATAACGGAATTTATTCATCAGATGTAAGAATTTGACATGAAAGATGATGCATACATTTAATAAGATAAAAAAAGGCCTTTATAAAATTAAATAACACCCTGGGGTAAATATCACAAATATACAGATTTAAGTAGGCCTATGTGAAAGCTGATAGAACACTGATGAGAATATTACTTCAGAATCAATATATTTATACCACCTAAAATCCCCCCATACATTGTACTTTGAGTCCCACTGGGGAAAGTGCTGTGGGAAAGTTGAGCATGGCGCTGTTCGTCTTTGCGTCATTACGCCACGTCTCTACATAAAGGAGGAGTCCGGCTCGCATGTGAGGATGCTGCAGGTGGCGGATCATTTACAGCCTTTCCTCACAGCAGCTGGAATAATTAAACGTATCATTTTGATGGCGGATTGTAATCCAGAAAGGTCCAAATGACAATCATCAGTGACGACTGGAGATTCACCCGGAGTCAAAAGCAAAAGATTAGACCGTTCGGAAATTTGTATCTACTGGTAACACTAATACACACTAGGGGTTGAACGACTTCTTTTGTGATGAAAGTCGAGTCGACTAGTCCCTGATGACGTCATTAATGATCAAATAACCCTGAACCTTGAGCTGAGACGTAAACACGGGTTTTCTTGTGCACAGGACAGCTGCGGGATATGACACCGCGCTGCCCATAAGGTTATTACTCCTACATAACAGCTTTTGTATCAGTTCTTTTGTCTTTGGGTCGTTATATTGCTCACAGATTTCTGCTCGCTCTGAATCAGATACAGATAAAGTTACAGTAAAGATTACATGTATATGAATGCATTAGTGAGCGAGCGAATGCGTGTGAATTAACCTGCCAGTGTAGCTCTACTAATAGTGAAGCTGTGAAGAAATATATGCTATGACTTCAGTGTCTACGCTATTTTATTGATCAATCACAGAACAGTGTTGACGATACATTTCTGCGCTACTGAATGGTTTTGTGTGAGGTGCACGCGATCTCCGCGTTACAGTGCAGCACGCATTCGTTTAAAACGGTGATTAACTTGCGTGCACAATAAGCGTGCATTCTCCCGATCAATTTTGAGCATCCAGATGGTATAATCAAACATGTCTTGAGGAGAGCTCTCGGAGTATGCGTTTATTTGTCATTTTTAACTGTTGGAAACGGAGCCTGTGTGTCAGGAAATGGCATATCCTGTTGCACCCTCTATAGGCCAGCGACTAGTCGACATCAAGCTTGAAGCATCATGGCAGAGCATTAAAGTCGACTAGTCAGTGCAACCCCTAAATACACACAGTCACGCAATGTTGATGTTGTTAACATTAACGATTTGAGAGCAAAGTATAACAGTAATAATAATTAGCATGGTGTGATGTGAGCTAAGCGATCGTTAGATTTAATCACCGTTGGTTGTAATGCTTTTTTTCTCAGTCGGTCAGAGCAATAGTGGCAGACATGTTACTCGCGTGTTCACATGACATTTTCTGGTGGAACTTCTTATTTTGATCATACTTCCAAGGCGTAGAATCTGTGATTTCTGAAGTACAGTATCCACACCGGTGCGGTGACTGACAGCCACACACTCCTCAAAACATCAGATTCGTCCGCGCTGAGGAGCCGTGCAGAGTCACTTCATCAGCATTTTACAGTTTAATTTGAAAAACTATCATAATATCATAAACGCACAGAAATTCAAAGGTCTTCACGGCAACCCGTCAAAATAAAAGTTCGGTTTAACTTGAAGAAATTGTGACACAAATATTACTGTGGAGACTCATGTTCAAAACACATTTGTTTGCTTGTGTTTGGCAGATATGCCGTCTCTCTCGGGCATGTCGGACATGGATTACCCTCTGCAGGGCCCTGGGCTGATCAGCGTGCCGAGTCTTCCGGAGCTCAGCACCATCCGCAGGGTTCCTCTGCCCCCAGAGCTCGTGGAGCAGTTCGGTCGTATCCTATCATCCAAACGCTTGTTTATGATGATCTCTGCAAAGAAAGTGTCTTGTATAATTAATCAGATATAAATGATTTATCTGTGCACATCATTATTGTTTAAACTCATGTTCCTCGTAATCTTGAATCAGAATAACTAATCTTCTCTGATGACGAGGGTGGGGGAAACCTGTCACTCACATAAGATCCACCAATAGCAAACCACAACCATCCAACAGACATAATCAAGCCCCGCCCTACATTTGTTCTTGTTTGAGAAGCAGTTTCTGTATTAATAGGAAAGAAAAGACCAGCACAACTTCTGTTTCATGCCGACTTTTGAGTTGTTTGCAATGCCTTAATTGACACTGAACAGATATGCAGTGCAACTGCATGATGGGAGTTTTCCCAGAAATCTCCAGGGCGTGGCTCACTATTGATAATGACATTTTTATGTGGAATTATGAGGATGGGTGAGTATTGACAGATCGGGTATCAGGTAGATATTTCAGACACATGATGTTCATTGAGATTGTTTTGTCCAGGAGTGATGTGGCGTATTTTGACGGCCTCAGTGAAACTATACTGTCAGTTGGACTGGTCAAACCAAAGCCAGGTTAGTTGGTTTTCCCAAGTATTATGGATTGATTATAACATTTTATTAATCATTACCAAAAAAAAAAACGTGCTTGTAGAGATTTCATAATTTGACATTTTACCACTGATTATGAGTTTATATTATAAACATTGAACTGACGTGTAACCTTTGTTGTTACAGGTATTTTTCAGCCTCACATCCACTTCCTGTTAGTGTTGGCCACACCGGTGGATGTTGTGATTCTGGGCTTGAGCTTCCCAAAAGTCCAGACAGGTGAGTGATATATCACGATATATATCATGATGTATATCGAACAAAGAAGCAAATTACAAACAATAGGACATACATTTTGTTTTACTTAACATGTAGCAGGGCTTCAGACTGTGACCAAATGGTGGCATTTTGTGAACTTTTTTCCTTCTGGTGCGACTAAATTTTGTTAGAGTTGGCACTGGTGCGACCACCACGGTGCCCACCTGATAAGAGCTGCCATTTCTGTAACACACGAGAAACATAAAATGACAAAAGAATCGAAAGCAGAACCGAACCGCTACTCGTTTGAACTGCGCAGCATGGACCGTTTATCAGCTCGGAGCAATAATAGACAGCACAGCGTGAGTTCATACACGGGTCGATCTCGATCACGTGACACCGTTACTACACAGTGCTGGAGATCCAGTGAGAAAGAGTTTGAACTCAGCACAGAATTAATAACATCGAGATCTAGTGGAAGCGTTCAGCGCTTGTGGCTATAAACCACAGATATCAGATCAAACAGAGCTGGAGACCAGGAGAAACATTGAGCCATGAGCGAAGATCAGGGGTTTCAGTCACAAATCACCAACATTCACCATGATTCACTGTAGTAACACCACATGGGATTGTGGAAGAAATAGTCAGGTTTTTTTTTTTAACATTATTTATCTCAGGGTTCATACAAACTTCTGAGAGTGAAACTCAAGCACTTTTCAAGGGCCTCACACTTTTTCCAGCACTTAAAAGCTTTAAATATGATCCAATTTTAATGTTATTTTTAATGTGAAGATTTGAAAAACTAAGTTTAAAGGTGTAGGAAAATTAACACTTTGTGGCAAACAAGCACTTTTATTAAAAAAAGGCATTACCACTATAACTAGTAGGTGGCGGCAGAGGAGCACTTATTGACTTATTAGCCATTTCCACTCGCTAACAAATGGAAAACAGTAGGAAGTCAAAGTGTCATGAAAAACAAACTTTACTTCAAATTGTGACTGAATTACACAGAAAACAAGTAAAGAGCTCCTTATATAATCACTGAAGCTGTTCAGTGTGAGACTATAGAAGATCAATGGTGCATTTAATAAGAGTAGAATATTTACATTTTCCCTATAAATATGAGGTTTTTGCACATTACTGTTGTTGTAAAAGTTTATTTTATCTGCATATCAATTCAAGCTCAGTGCTTCACTGTTAAACTTCCAATAAACAAACGTAATATTTATTAGTAACTGCACTTATTAACAAAACAATCCAAAACAATAGTAATTTTATGCTTTAAATTAACTTTGATACATTTTTCTCCAGCGCCACCTAATCAGGTGCTGACGCCACTGCTCTCAAATGTTAGTCTGGACCTCTGATGTAGTAAGAAATACTACAGAAATTGAATAATCAAATGTAAAAATAAAACACTGTATACCCGTCACTCGGGTCATTTTGACCAGAAATTAATGTTTGAAATGTAAAAAAAATTTGGAGTGGACTTTTGTCGCACTTGGACCATGAATACACAAAAAATTGACTATATCAGAGGAGTTTGTGGTTGAAATTTAAAAAAAAAGAGTAATAAATCAGTCCCTCACGGGTCAATTTGACCCCCTTAGGAATGAATGGAATGCGAGGAACGCTTCAATACACAGAAAAATGTAAAAAATGCCCAAAATTAAAACTAAACTTTACCAAAAAAATGATGTCTACATGTGTATCTGTAGGACCCAGCGGAACAGCTCATCTGCTCCGTATACAGCTATAAGGCCATCTAGAGTCATGAAATATCATGTTACATTATATATTATTATTTTTCCACAAGAGGTCGGCAGAGACACCCAATGTGAGAGATTTTGAGCAGAATTAACAGGATTATGCATGAAATGTTGAGTTTTATTTTGAATTTAAGTTGAAAGAATGTTCTTAAATTATATTTATTGATAAAATATAGTAATTTAAAGGTAAATAAAAAAAAATTAAAAATAGGAAAAATATCCTAAAAATTAAATGCTATAACCTTTCTGGACCAAAAAAAAGTATAATTTCAGGGCTTCTGGTCAAGTGATTGATTTTCTCTGTCTTTTGTTGTTAGATTAACATTAAAGACAAGATTCAAGAGTTTTATTTGGCACAGACGGCAGCAGGAATATGAGGCTGCTGTCACTTTAAGAGCTCTCATTTATGCATGTTTCATCACTTGAATGTGTCAATAACTGGATATATTTACATACTGCAAAGCTTCAGCCGTAGTGTTCACACAGGATTTGTTCTCGACCCTGTGTTCATATTCCAGTAGGTTTGAATGACAGCATGTCAGGAGCGATGCAGCTTTTGCCGGATCCTCTCTACTCCATCCCCACGGATAACACCTACCTGCTGGCCATCACCTCCACGGACATGGGCCGCATCTTCATGGCGGGTAAAGACGGCTGCCTGTACGAGATCGCCTATCAGGCCGAAGCGGGCTGGTTCAGTCAGCGCTGCAGGAAGATCAACCACTCCAAGAGCAGCCTGTCCTTCCTCATTCCTTCACTACTGCAGTTCTCCTTCTCTGAGGATGGTGAGAGAGCCGTTCAGCAGATGAACACGGGCTGTTTTGTGCTTTTATGTCATGTTACTCATTTGAACCGTGTCATTTGTTGCAGATCCCGTTGTCCAAATTGCTGTTGACAATTCACGGAACATTTTATACACTCGCTCCGAGAAGGGTGTTCTGCAGGTGAGTGCTTTGATAATGAATCGCATGCGGTGGTGTTTATGGTTTTGAGTGGTGTTCTGATGTGCTCTCGTGTCTCTCAGGTGTATGATCTCGGCGCTGATGGGCAGGGAATGAGTCGAGTCGCCGCCATGTCTCAAAGCTCCATCGTCTCAGCGGCTGGAAACATCGCCAGGTACAGCTTCCTCTTATAGAAACATTTTGGCTGATAAATAGATATTCAAATTGTAAACTCATATTGGTTGATTTACCTTTTGAATAATTTTACATAAATATATTAAATATATATTATAAATAACTGTTTGATCGTAGGGAATAAATTGCATTTTACAGTATATTCCCATAGAAAACTGCTGTTTTAAATTGTAATATATAAATATTATAAATAAATTGTAATATATAAATATATAGCAATTACTGTATTATGGTATAGGATTAATATATTATGTTTAATGTTTTTTTTGTTAAATGTTACATTTTTGTATTTTATTATAATTATTAATAGTATTATAATACTCACCTAAAGGATTATTAGGAACACGTGTTCAATTTCTCATTAATGCAATTATCTAATCAACCAATCACATGGCAGTTGCTTCAATGCATTTAGGGGTGTGGTCCTGGTCAAGACAATCTCCTGAACTCCAAACTGAATGTCAGAATGGGAAAGAAAGGTGATTTAAGCAATTTTGAGTGTGGCAAGGTTGTTGGTGCCAGACGGGCCGGTCTGAGTATTTCACAATCTGCTCAGTTACTGGGATTTTCACGCACAACCATTTCTAGGGTTTACAAAGAATGGTGTGAAGAGGGAAAAACATCCAGTATGCAACAGTCCTGTGGGCGAAAATGCCTTGTTGATGCTAGAGGTCAGAGGAGAATGGGCCGACTGATTCAAGCTGATAGAAGAGCAACTTTGACTGAAATAACCACTCGTTACAACCGAGGTATGCAGCAAAGCATTTGTGAAGCCACAACACGCACAACCTTGAGGCGGATGGGCTACAACAGCAGAAGACCCCACCGGGTACCACTCATCTCCACTACAAATAGGAAAAAGAGGCTACAATTTGCACAAGCTCACCAAAATTGGACAGTAGAAGACTGGAAAAATGTTGCCTGGTCTGATGAGTCTCGATTTCTGTTGAGACATTCAGATGGTAGAGTCAGAATTTGGCGTAAACAGAATGAGAACATGGATCCATCATGCCTTGTTACCACTGTGCAGGCTGGTGGTGGTGGTGTAATGGTGTGGGGATGTTTTCTTGGCACACTTTAGGCCCCTTAGTGCCAATTGGGCATCGTTTAAATGCCACGGCCTACCTGAGCATTGTTTCTGACCATGTCCATCCCTTTATGACCACCATGTACCCATTCTCTGATGGCTACTTCCAGCAGGATAATGCACCATGTCACAAAGCTCGAATCATTTCAAATTGGTTTCTTGAACATGACAATGAGTTCACTGTACTAAAATGGCCCCCACAGTCACCAGATCTCAACCCAATAGAGCATCTTTGGGATGTGGTGGAACGGGAGCTTCGTGCCCTGGATGTGCATCCCACAAATCTCCATCAACTGCAAGATGCTATCCTATCAATATGGGCCAACATTTCTAAAGAATGCTTTCAGCACCTTGTTGAATCAATGCCACGTAGAATTAAGGCAGTTCTGAAGGCGAAAGGGGGTCAAACACAGCATTAGTATGGTGCTCCTAATAATCCTTTAGGTGAGTGTATATTATATAAATTAATCCTCTTTAATACATGTAAAAATAATTTAAAAAATGCTTATATTGGTCAATACTGATGGTCACCAGCAACCCTCTACAATGCAAGTAAAATGCGAGTAAATCTTCACTCTGGGCGACTGAACAATATCTATCATTAGCCATTGGCTAATAAATGCTCAGATTTTACTCGCCAGTGTGTGTGTTAGATAGTGGTGGTCCGATTGATCAGCAACCGATCTCTATCGGCGGATAATCGCTTTGGGATGATTGATCGGCGGTCTCTAAAAAGGCCAATCTCATGCTGACGACACAAAGACACACGCCTGCCGTGAGAGCTAGGACATGACATGCACCGTCTCATTCTCTTTCCGGCGCGGGTAAAATAATTATTATGCTAATATAAAATAATAATAATTGCGCGCGCTTTCCCTCTCAAAATGCTCAAATGGCTTTACATCAGCGCATTGCATCTGCACTAAAATGACACAGCTGCACAGTTGACACAGGATTTTCCATTTGCAAACTTGTTTGCCACTTGTTTATCATTTGCATTTATTTTAAGTTGTGCCGGTGTTCAAACGGCTCAGCACTCGCACATACACACACACACAGGCCATCTCACAAAAAGCTTGAGAGTACAAATTGCGCTGAAATGGTCAAATACACACACATGTATGTACTAAATTACCGTCTTGACGAGTATGCACGTAACCCCCGTCGTGACTCGCGAGTGAACTTTAACATGTATAACTGCATGTAACCGTATCCTTGTATTCGCTCTTAAAGTGACAGCAGTGGAATATATATATATATATATATATTTTAGCGGTTAATTGCAATTAATCGATTTGGCAGCACTAATATAAATGAAACAGTATATCAGTCTGGTGAGTAAACAAAAAAAATGTACTAGCCAATGGTGATTATATTGCCATGGAGTGCGTAGAGGGTTGACCGGTGTATTGTGCGGTATTATTTTTTCTTAATAATATTTCCATTTAATTATATTCATTATTTATAACATAAAACAAAAACATTTTAAATAAAATGTATTATAAATTACAAAAGTGTACACTTAATTCATGATTAGATTAATAATAATAATTATTATTATTATTTATGAAAATAAAATGTTATTAATAATAGATTCATAATATCATTATCTTAAATCTTTAAATCAATTTAAATGCATTACAAAATAATAATATTGGTCACCAATATGTTGTACACTCCTAGTTTTTCTTAATAATAATAATTGGTATATTAGTAATTATCATGAATAACATTATTTTATTTTAAAATGAAACCATTTTATTAGTAATAATGCATTTATCACTATTTTTATGATTACGATTATTATTTGCAGGACGATTGATCGCTCCGTGTTCAAACCCATCGTTCAGATCGCAGTAATCGATCGCTCGGAGTCGTCAGACTGTCAGCTGTTGGCCGTCACTCATGCTGGTATGAACACTTCAGTTATAAATACAGACTAATGAAGCGCTGATCTGTGTATATAGTGGTGTTTCTATGTGTTGTGCAGGTGTGCGTCTTTACTTTAGCAGCATCCCTTTTGCTCCGCCCACTGCCAAACACGTCCTGGCCCGGCCCAGCATCCTGTCGCTGGTGCATGTGCGGCTGCCGCCCGGATTCTCTGCGTCCTCCACACTCCAGAAACCAGCTAAAGTTCACAAGGCTCTGTACAGTAAAGGTGTTTTGCTGATGGCCTCGTCCGAGACAGAAGACAGCGATGTCCTGTGGTGCATCAACCACGATTCGTTTCCCTTTAAAAAGCCCCTCATGGAAGCTCAGGTCAGAGATGAAGCCACTTGCTGCCTGTCTGTTTCTTTTTCTTTTGTTGGCTGTTTTAACCAAGGGTCCCTGTGGGTCTTTATAAAGCCTTAAATTCAGTTCAGTATCAAATTTAAGGCCATCAAAAGTCATAAACTACGGATGTACCGATATGAAAATTGCACGATACCGATAATTATTTATGTTTTAAAGCCGATAAATATAAATCCACATTTTTATAGTCTTTGAGAGCCTGATTACAAAAACAAAAGTCTCAGCATTAAAGGCCATGTCCCAAACACACAATGATGATGTTCTCATTATAATTTTATGTAGTCTATATGACAGACTTGCGCTGCTCATGTTGCTCTGAACTGTGTTTTCCTCTTTTGAAGTGATTCCAATCATATTTCAAGCAATTCAAACCCGTCATGATGAACAGTCACATCTGAAGTGTCTCAGCTGAAGGAAATAATCATTTATGGGACTAATTGATCGGGCTGATAACGATTAGCATTAAATTTGAACATATCGGCCATTACCATTATGGTGGTCGATGTATTGTGCATCTTAAATGGTATAAGAAAATTCTTAATGATCATTTCAAGCGGTCTTAAATTTGAAGACAAATACAGCAATTGCGATATGGCTTAATGTGAATATTAAACCATGTTAATATTTTAAATGCATATAAATATAATTCTGGCGTCCTGTTTATCATTTTAAAAAACGTTTTGTTCTGGTCAAAATCTGTATGATTTGAACTGTGAAGTTGGGGTTACACTTTATTTTAAGGTGTCATTATTACAGTGTAATTATATATTTAAGTACAGAGTAATATTACTTAACTACATGTACTTACTATAGGGTTAGGATTTGGTTGAGGGTTAGTTGCATGTAATTATGCATATTTTACTGTTATTACTAGGGCTGGGTAAAAAATATTGATTTCTTGATTTTAATCGACTCATTTTTATGAAGCGATATCTATTCTTCAATCCCAAGAATCGATTAGTCCATCCCGTGTTCAGTTGATGAACAGAGCATTGTAGCGCCTCCCATCCAATAAATCACAATAATCTGTTACTTTTGATATGAAACAAAGCCTCCGATTTCAAATTACGCTGTAGTGCCTTAGCTCAAGAGAAGCGGCACGTGAACGGATCTTCTCTTCCGCTTTAACACCAGTTACAGCGCCAGATAAACATGAATGAACATCAGAAGGTATGTTCAAAAATAGAGTACAACGCACTGAAATCCCAAATCAGTGTTTCAACCCGGAAAGCTCGTGAACAATGTCATGTAACGTCACATTTACCTCAGAAAAACCATATCCAGTGTCCATGAACTCGTTAGTCAGCAAGAAAAATGAACTCTACAGAGGAGCATTATGATAAATACATGCACCACATTACATATTCATTATCATTTTTAATGTTCTTCAATATTTAATGCATGTTTGAATAAATCTGGCAAGTTTATATGACAGCCACAATTTAAATGTTTTGTTGAAATATTTCATATAACTTTATTATTTGATTGTAATTTAAGTGTTTGTATAGAAATCAGTTCATTTTTTACCTTCAGTATTATAGTGAACTTCCAAAGTTTACAGCATTAGTTCAGAAATTTGTTTTCCTTGAGAAAATTTGCCATGTATTGTCCCTGAGATATATCCAGAAGAATCGATATCAAATTGAATCGTGACATTTGTGTCAATACCCAGCTCTAGTTATTACTATGGTAAGTACATCTAACATGTAACAAGGACACTGTAAAATAAAGTGTTACCTAAAGTTGTTTAAATTGTCAGTTTATGGTTTGAATGTTGCGACAGATCTTGCTTTACCCTGCATATGGTATTAATTTTATTTGTGCAGGTCTTGAAAAGCCTTAAGCTTTTTTTAAACAGGATTCATATACCCTGTTTTACCATGTCTACAGCATTTAATTGTGGAATTTCATATGAAGCATAGATGGAAAAAAATAAAACAGCAACACAAACAAAAACGATGTAAACCGATATATAGTATGTTATAACACTATGGAGGAAAATGTACAATCAAATGTCTAATATGCAGCCGTCTGGTGGTTTCTTTATTTGTTTGTCTGTTTTTTTATTTTTTTTAAGGTGCTCTGACGCTCATATTGTGTCTTTTTCTTCAGATGACCGTGAATGTGGATGGTCACTCATGGGCTCTGTGTTCAATCGAGGATTCGAAATCTCCCAGAATCCTCACTCCTCTGAATAAAGATCTCATTCCAGTCACTGATTCTCCTTTAGTCGTTCAGCAGCACAACATCCCGCCTCAGAAATTTGTTCTCTTGTCCGCTCAGGTATGATTTGTCTTCCCGTTGATGACACTGTGTGATATTCTTCGCATTCTTCTCTTACTGTTTGCTGTGCCGTCTGCAGGGCAGTCACATCTTCCACAAGTTTAGGCCGGTGGATCAGCTGCGCCACCTGCTGGTGAGCAGTGCTGGAGGCGAGAGCGAGGAGATCGAGAGGTTCTTCAAGCTGCACAGGGTATGTCCTCATGCTTATTCTTTTAATATCGCAACCTTAATGTATTTGTCAGTAAATATTCATCTCCGTTCACAGGAAGAGCAGGCGTGTGCCACGGCACTCATCTTGGCCTGTTCCACTGCAGCGTGTGATAGAGAGGTGTCTGTATGGGCCACTCGGGCCTTCTTCAGGTCAGATATGATTTAAGTGTTTTTAAAGGGTCATGAAACCCCGTTTCAGCAGCCGTCAGTTCTCACCACAGTTCTGAAAAATGCTATAAAAGTGGGCGTGGTTAAGCTGCGGGCGTGGAGGGGGATGAGAGGAGACTGACTGACAACACAGCAACGGCTTCTGATTCAGAGTTTTATTTCACTCTCAGTAAAAGCATCAATAACACATACATAAAGTACATATCCTGTGCCAGCCATCATTTATTGCAGAAATAAATGCACAGCCATTCGCAGACTCATGAATAATTAAGCGAGTCGTGTTTTCATAGGATAAGGACACGCAGACTCATGAATAATTAAGCGAGTCGTGTTTTCATAGGATAAGGACACGCAGTCTCATGAATAATTAAGCGAGTCGTGTTTTCATAGGATAAGGACACGCAGTCTCATGAATAATTAAGCGAGTCGTGTTTTCATAGGATAAGGACACGCAGTCTCATGAATAATTAAGCGATCTTCTTCTCATAGGATAAGGACACGCAGTCTCATGAATAATTAAGCGATCCTCTTCTCATAGGATAAGGACACGCAGTCTCATGAATAATTAAGCGAGTCGTGTTTTCATAGGATAAGGACATGCAGTCTCATGAATAATTAAGCGATCCTCTTCTCATAGGATAAGGACACGCAGTCTCATGAATAATTATGAGACACCGACTCATCACAACATTTAACATTCATTTAAACCTGGAAGTTGAATATAGAGCAAAAAGGTTTAAAATTAACTAGGTTTCTCCTACAATCAAAACGAATGGATGGTAACATTGACTTCTATGATGCTCAACACTCATAACACAGAAAATTTGGTTTAGGGTTTCATGACCCTTTAAATCAGAGGAACCATTTCATGGCACCAGTCATTGTAGCCAAATATAAGAAAATTATTCAAATAATCAGTATTTGTCAAATGATTACATGAGAATATATAATAATTTTATTTACATTTTATTTGCACCAGTGTAACAATAAACAGCAATATAATTACACACACACTGTGCATGTGTGTGTGTGTGTATATATATATATTTTATATATGTTTTAATAAGGTTTTAATGCAAGGCTGCATTTATTTGGTAAAAAATGCAGTAAAAACTGAAATATTATTACAATTTAAAATAACTGTTTTGAATATAGTGTAAAATGTAATTTATTCCCTTTGATCAAAGCTGAATTTTCAGCATCGTTACCATTGTCATATAATGGCTGAATAAAATGCACTTTAAAACCATTGCAATATTCACAAATTGTTTCTTAATTTTATATGGCCAACAAAATCATCATGGAAATATTGCGAGTGTGTTTATACATTGCTCGGCCTGATTTGACGTGATGCATTTAACACAGAAGGTGTTTGCATGCAGGTACGGTGGAGAGGCGCAGATGCGTTTCCCTTCTGCCATTTCTGCGCCCAGTAACGTCGGCCCGCTCTTCAGCTCCCCCGTACCAGGTGAGAAACATTTCACCCTGCCACACAAATCTTGTTGTAACCATTAACCGTGTCGAATCACACTTAGCTGTCAGTGTTGACTAATGTCTAATCTGTAGTGTGCTGTGATTGTAGGATCCCCAATGCCTGTCGGCAGCCCCCTACCAAACCCCAGTTTCCTTGCCACACCTGCCCCAGGTATAAACCTCCCCCTCAGACCAGTGAGCGCTTCGCTAATCTGTGTGGACTTGTACAGCTGATGTTAAAGAGGACCTGTTATGTTGTTTCTGGCTCTACTAGAGCAGGTTTTCCTGCTTGAATGTTGATTATTTCCCCGTATTGTCCATTGTTGCGGCTCCTCTCTTCCCAGTCTGTCAGTAACGCTCCGTTTAGTTCCTGTCTCTATGAAGCCCCTCCTTCTGAAAGCACACTGTGCTCTGATTGGTCGGCTGGAGCAGTGTGTTGACTGGTCAAGAGCTTCCAGCGTGTTTGGGAAATGTCCCACCCCTTACCATAACCTCAAGTTTTAACACACTACTAACTAACTCAATCAGGCCCCGCCCCTTTATTCAGCGCATTGTTTAAATGAGGAATATTCTACACACTGAAAAAAGATGAACATGTATAAAAGCATAATAGGTCCTCTTTAATGCAATCATTCTACTCAAGAAATCAATGGTGCGTCTGTCTCTATTCCAGGCCCATAATGCATCTTTTTGTTGTCTTTTTCATATTATTTTGCATATTATTCTAAATAAAGAATTTAATGCAATAATATCACAGTGCAATAGATCCTGATGGATGCGTCCCGTGTGTTTGACTCATCAGGCATGTTCCCGCCAACCGTGTCGACCCCTTATTTCCCGGCTACACCCATGAGCCCCGGCGGTGCCGCTCTCTCAGCTGTGTCCTCTGGACCTGAGGTCATCTTCTCCGGAAAACACAACGGCATCTGCATTTACTTCACACGTATACTGGGGTCAGTCAGCGTTACGCTAAATACACGCTTGCCTAAAAGCTCGAAGCGCTCTGTTTTGACTGATTCTGTAATGAAGACTGCACTGATTCACTTTATCCTGATGCTGTGAAACAGGAACATCTGGGACGGGAGTCTTTCCATGGAGACCTTCATAAACAATGGGAGTCAGACGATGACTTTTGTGAGTAATGACAAGTTTTAGAGTATTTTTACATTTTTGTAAATGTTGTTTTTATCTCTTATTAATTAATTTTATTTATTGTGGGTAATGCTTTTTATTTATTTTTATTATCATGAGTAATGACAGATTTTACAGCATTTTTACAAAAACATTTTTTTATTGTTTTTATTTATTTATCGTGAGTAATGACAGATTTGGGAGCAGTTTTACAAAAAATATTTTTATTTTATATATTTATTATTGTATTTTATTTGTTTTATAAATGGAACAATCAGAAAAGTTCTCTGCCTGTCAATCATTGTGTGTTTGGGTTGAGGTTAGCCTCGCATAGCCAGACCTTTAGACTGACGGCAGAAGGTCTGGACCCCATCTCAGCTTTCATTGGCCAGGACCGGCCAGAAGCCGTCTGATTTGATTATATATAAAGCAACCAATCACAGTTCAGCGTCATGTTTACAATTTTGTGTGCCATATGTATCAGACGTTCAGATGCCTGAGGCTAGGTTCAGGTTGTGTTTGGTGTGAAAGGTCTGAAATCACAGCAGCTTTTTGTGTGGTTCGTTGATGGTGTTTGATCTTTAGTTGGAGAGCACAGCTAGTTCATCTGATCTGGAGCTCGTCCTAATGGAGCTTCAGGGTTTGAAGGAATTCCTGGACAAAAACTCCCAGTTCAGTCCGACTTCTCTGGGTGTGGCCAAGTAGGTCCCCATCACTTCCTCTTCTGCTCATGTTGTACTAATGCATGTTTCATGTAGCCAGTGCTGTTTTCTAACTGACTTGACCTCCTCAGCTTCAGCTCACCGGCAAACCTACAGCAAAGACTTCTGGGATTCATGCGTCCCGATGGTTCCAGCTCCCAACAAGTACACCAGGAGCTTCAGAGGAAGTACCACAGTGAGTTTAAGTTTGTGTACGTTTGTGTCTCTACATGTTCAGATATTCACCATCTCTCATGTTTGTTCCTCAGCGGAGGCTCAGGCGCATGAGAAAGCGTCTCTTCAGGCCATGCAGCAGTTGATCCATCGCTCCTGTCAGACGCTGGCGCTCTGGAAACTTCTGTGTGACCATCAGTTCAGCCTCATCATCTCAGAGATGCCCAAGGTACGACCCATCGCTCTTGCACTCTCTTGCTTTCTTGAGTGTCAAATTCATATTGATTTAGGGCTGCGTGATATTGTAAAAAACGGATATTTTGTTTTTCTGCGATATGAAAAGAGTTCTTTGGAAAGTTTTTAATAGGCCACCTTCACACTGTTTTTGACCAATTCAATATGACTATAAAATAATAATTTTATTGTGATAATTAGTAAATAAAAATGTTAAATAATAATATTATTGTACTGTAACAGGGTTTCCACAGGTCTTAAAGAAAAATGAAGGCCTTAAAGTCTTGAATTCAATATCATGGCATTAAATTAGGGCCCTGCGATGCAGAAAACACAGAATCCATTCAAATGTAATAAAACAGAGAATTTGAGAAAAAATAAAACGTATTTAGGCCCTAAAAGGTGAAAAGCTGTCTCATGTCATGGCGGAGTGTGAGGGTGAAGTTAGGATAGAATATGCCAACGCTACGTTTACATTACGCCTCCACTGTAGTTTTGCTTTTTATAGAAATAAAGACGATTTAATTCAGGTGGATAAGTCATTTCAATTCCATCAGCTCATCCAACACGAGCTGTCTGAGTCGACCATAGTGTGCATCACTGATCACATGACGAGAACGACCGTGGCGGAGGATTCTTTGTGTTAGTCAAACACGACAGCACTTTATTCAGTGCATGGCAGAGTTTCACACCACTAACGCTACCATCACCGTCACCTGCACACACACAGCGAAACACTGCTCATGCGCCAACCCTCAGGCACACCGTGCCGTATTCAACAGTGTAGAAGCACCTTGTACCGTAATGAACAGTGTAGAGGAGAAAATAACATGTTAGCACTTTGCAATTGTCTTATATTTTAAAATGCAGGTGCAGCACCACCGCTCCCTATTCACAGAGTACACACGATCGCAAAAGTGAAAGTAAACGGGAACGCGCATTCAAATGATTTCAGTACGTTACCGCTGTGTGAAAGCGGCTCCCTGAGGCATGAGAATATACTCAAAGTAGAACTGAAAGGACATTCATTACAAGATGACGAGTTAAAACATTTCAAATGCACATGCAAACAATTTTTCTAGTCATGTATTTCATTGAGGATTTCTTAAAAATACTGTGCAAAAATCTCGTCTCGTTCTCGTGAGATAAATGTCTCGTCACACCCCTAAAATTAAGTGAGTTTGTGCTTAAAACAAGAACTAATATGTCAGTGGTTATGAAAATTACTTGCATTTGAATTAACTTTCACGTGATTTCTTATCTCAAACTTTAAGCTGTTTTTTTTTTGTTTTGTTTTGTTTTTTTTTGTAAAATGATTTAAAAAGTTGTGGAGATCAGTTGGAAATTGTATTTTCAGACTTCAAAGTGTTGCTAATTCAACTCATTGTGTGCTTCCGAGACATTAACATTGACGTGTTATGTTCCCTTCAATTTATTACTTCAAATTTCTTTAAAAGGTCATTAAACCTGCAGAAACCCTGTGTAAAATTAAAACAAATATTTAGTTTCACTGTGAAATGACTCTGGAATCTCATAATTTTCAAACAGCAAACTGAGCTTTTATTTTGAAAAGATATGCACTGCCTGTTTCAGAATGAAGCGTGCACTGTGTTCATTTAAATGGTAGTGCATATATTTATTTAATTAAATCTCGGCCTGCGTGATTTGACAATTGCACTAAGCCATATTGCAATATTATAATTTTTTATATATATAATTGCTATAATTCCCCTTGGTGGTTTTCTTCCGCTCTCAGGAATTTCAGGATCAGATGAAGACCGTGAGTTTTAAGGACGTGGTGGTTTCTGGACGCGAGCTGTCCGGCGCACTCATCACCGCCCTCATTAACGTGTACATCAAAGACAGCGCGTCTGTGGACACGGTCAGCGCTCACCTGAGAGACATCTGCCCTCTGCTGTACAGCAGTGACGACAGCACCTGCTCCAAGGTACACACAACACACACAGTACGACGATGGAAAAATAACTCCAGGCAGCTGTGGGAAAGGAATCGCACACACTGCTTTATTTAGTTAATTATGTTATTTTTTAGTGTACGTATTTATCATTTTAGCCTTTTTTTTTTTCTTTTTTTTTTAAATGTAGATTTAGTTTTATTTGTTATTTTTAAGTTTGTTTCATTTTAGTTAAGTTCTTAATTTAGTTTATTTGCTTTTATTTACTAATTTGGTTTTTTTTTTTTGTGTGTATTTTTATTTGGTTTTATTTATAATTTATTAATTTTTTTGTTGTTTTTTTGTCCTATTTTTATGTATTTATTATTTATTATTTATTTAGTGTAGTTTTAGTGTTTTAATTTATTAAATTTTTAATTAATTAAAAAAATTATCTACTTTAGGTTTTATTATTTTGTTTATTTATTTAGTGAAATTATTTTCATTTATTTAAATAACATTATTTATAATGTAATCAATTTCAGGATTGTCACTGATCTTGATTCCACTTTGGTTCCTTAACGATTCAATAAGCATTTTTGTTACTTTTGAAGTTAAAAAATACTTAAAGGGATATTTCACTGCTGGAAAGCAAAGTAAGAATTAATTTTTGGCTCATGTGGATGAGACAACTCCCAGAATGCATTTTCTTCACTGCCCAACGAGGCCACTCCCAAGCCACGCCTACCGGTTACATCACTTGCCCACCGCGGCACCACCCACCGTCGTTTCATTTTTATAGTAATAAAATAATTTAGTTCAGTTAGAGAACAGACACTACCATTAAAAACTGAACGTGTCTGCTCAATACAGTGTGAGTGAGCCAAACGAGAGTCAGAGCACAGACCATGCGGCCGTGCACATTTACATTCTGTGAGTGAGATCCCACCCCTGTGGGCGGAACTAGCTCCTACTACTGGCTGTAGTCTCGAGTCTCTGGCCAAAAAAGCCTCCGATCACGCAAAATGACGATATTTGCACCATTGGAGGCTTTTTTCCAGACATAAAATACATAAATCTCTCGTCTCAGGGGGAAGAGGAAGCACGATCATTCGAATATACTACCGGGTTTCTACTGATACAAAGCTTAATGCTAATCGCTGAAGTATTCCTTTAACCATAATTAAGCATTACTTATTTTAATGTTTATTGATGTTGTTGTTGTTTATCCATCTACATGTTGTCATATGAGCAACCAGTCGGTACGAAACTGAAGGTCTTTGTGTTTGATAAACCGGAACCGGTTGAGTATAAGGGCGATATCAAATCTCTTTTCTCCTCACAGGCCAACGAGCTGCTTCAGAGCTCCAGACAGATCCAGAACAAGCCGGAGAAGGAGCGAACGCTGAAGGAATCCCTCCGTCTCTATCAGCAGATCAGCCACCACACAGACCTGCCGCTCGTCTGCTCGCAGTACCGGCAAGGTGAGCAAGGTCTTTAAATGAAGAGCAACTGAACGATCTTTATATAAGAAACTGACCCCTTCCTGCTCCCGTTCAGTGCGTTTCTATGAGGGAGTGGTGGAGCTGTGTCTCACAGCCGCTGATAAAAAAGACCCTCAGAAACTGGGGCCGCATTTCTACAGGAACGGAGAACCAGAGGAGGACTCCACCGGCCAGCAGGCCTTCCAGGAGAGGTCGGTACACACACGCATATTCATCACTTAGGATCCTGCGGTGCTCATGTGGGAGTTGCAGTCATAAATAAATAAATAAAATTATTACGTTTTGTCCAGGCTGTCCTGTTATAAATGCATCACAGACACCATGCAGGAGTTGGTGAACCAGAGTAAAGCGGCCCCTCAGTCTCCCAGCGTCCCTAAACAACCCGGACCGCCCGTCATGACCTCTGACCCCAACATGCTGAGCAATGAGGACGCTGCCGTCCATGTGAGTTGCATGACACCTGCTTGAACTTCATGTGCCTGTTTGATGCAGTGTTGTTTTAATTTTTCTATTAAAGTACTTATTAATATTTTGAATGGGCTTTTATTTAATAATTTCAGTTTTCATTTTCTTTTCAGTTTTAGTAATTTTGCTCTGTGCTTTGTCATTTTTTTGTTTTTCTATTTTGCAGTTTTTATTTTACATTTCTAATTTTTGTTTTAGTAATTTAGTACCAGGGTTATTATAGTTAGCTCAAACTGAAACTAAATCTGATTAAAATCTAAAAGTAAAAATAAAATGGCCTAACAGACTTGGTAAAATAACTAATTAAACAAAATAATTTGAAATTGAAAATCAAAATCAAACCTAAACTAAATAATAAAAGAAACTATAATACTTTTTCAACTAATTTTATTTCTCTCTTATAATTTGCACTGAAGTTTTAGCTCAAGTTTTTAATATACATATATTTTTTTAATTTGCTTATTTTTATATAGTTTTATTTATTTTAGGTTTTCAGTGCATTCTTATTTTTCATTAAACTTTTTTTAAATTTAGTTTTGTTTAGTTGCTTTAGTGTTTTTATTGGTATATCTGTTTTTTTTTTTTGTTAAATGAAATGTAAAAAAAAAAAAAAAACCTTTAAACTAAATGTGTAATAAAACTAACAAACAGGCTTGGTAAAATAAACTACATTTTTAAAACAAAATCAAATAAAAACTGAATGTGTACAAACTTTAATAACCTTATTTAGTGCTTTCAATTTACATATTTATTAATTTAGCTAGCTTATTTATTTATTTTAGGTTTAATGTCTGTTTTTATTTTTCATTTAATTAATGTTTAGTTATTTGTAATTCAGTTTATTACTAGTGCTGTCAATCAATTAAAACAATTAACTCGTGATTAAAAACATTCCACCTACTATTTGTTTTATTTAATTTTCAGCTTTATTTCAATGAAAGAAAAGGATGTTTTGATGAATAAACAGTAACTGATTCTTCTCACAGTTTGAGCAGATGCTGGGTCTCGCTCAGAGATCTCAAGACGAGCTCTTCCACATCGCTCTCTATAACTGGCTCATTCAGGCCGATCTGACCGACAAACTTCTGGAGGTATGACTGCAGAGTTTTGTAACACAGATTAAGGTTTCTTTGCTCTGAGTGTTGAGGACCCTTTCTCCTCCGGTCCAGGTGAATTCTCCGTACCTTGAGGATCATTTGATGCACATGATCAAACAGGACCAGAGTAAAGTGCGTAACATGGACCTTCTGTGGCGATACTACGAGAAGAACCGAAGCTTTGGCAAAGCAGCACACGTGCTGGCGCGACTGGCAGACATGCACAGGTATCATGCTGGTTAGCCCCGCCCACTGAAAGCTAATTGGTTCAAAATTCCTCCATTTTAAATATTGATATTTGGTTTTTTTTATGTTTATATGAATCCTCAAAGGTTCAGTTTGCCTCAACCTGGTGCTGTCAAATGAACTTCAGTGGTAAATGTTTTGTGTGTTTGTAGCACCGAGATCTCTCTGAAGCAGCGTTTGGAGTACATCTCGAGGGCCATCCTCTCGGCCAAGAGCTCGTCCTGTGTGTCTTCACTGGGAGCCGACGGAGAGTTTCTGCATGAACTGGAGGAGAAGATGGAGGTAATGACACAAGCAGCTGATGACCTGAATGAGCCATGTGTGTAAAAACTCAAAATGTTATTGTTTTGTTTTAAAGTGCCAGTGTTTGTAGGGCGGCACAATATCAATTTGATAATAATTATTATTATTATTATTATTAAATTTTAAATCAATATTAAACAAAAATAAGAAAAAATTGCAACTGTAACACTCTACTGTAAAATTAAAAATGAATATTTAAGAAATATAATAATATTTTTAAAAAAATTAACATTGAAATTTGTATATTTTAATATAGGGATACCCGATGTATCGGCTGATATATGTTCATTTTTAATGTTATCGTTATCGGCCCGATAAGAAAATGTCAGATATATTAAAGCTGATTAATAATCTATTATTTCCTTCAGATGTGACTGTTCATCATGATGGGTTTGAATTGCTTGAAATATGATTGGAATCACTTCAAAAGAGGAAAATACAGTTCAGAGCAACATGAGCAGTGCAAGTCTGTCATATAGACTACATAAAATTATAATGAGAACATCATCATTGTGTGTTTGGGACATGGCTTTTAATGCTGAGACTTTTGTTTTTGTTCTCATGCTCTCAAATATTATATACAAATTGGATTTAGATTTATCGGTTATCGGCTTGCAAATATTATGAATTATTGGTTACCATATCGGCCAAAATGTTCATATCGGTGCATCCCTAGTTTAATTTCTTATTTTCAAATTTAGTATATAAATCTGATACTAAATATAGGCACAATAGATTGCTCTTTGTAGGTGCTCAGCACACAAGTCAGACACACGTTTTGATTTGTAAGTGTTCCTCTTGTTAAATAGTGTTTGATACTTGCGCAAAATTGATTCTCAGGCCCCAGCGAGGATCGAACTCGCGACCCCTGGTTTACAAGACCAGTGCTCTAACCACTGAGCTATGGAGCCAGACCTGTTCTAGTGCTGTCGTCATCACCATTTGAACAGTACAAAAGCACTTCAGAGGGTGTGTCCAGCATTTCCCTCTAGCTGAACAACAACAACAACACATGACATTACACCGTGTCAAAACAAAAATTAAGCCAAAATGGAAAAGCCATGGGTGACAAACTAAGGACTAGAGCCCGACCGATATGGGTTTTTGGGGGGCCGATAACGATATTAGTGTGTAAAAAAAGTCAGATTTCGATATATCGGCCGATATTCTTTATATTATAGTACAATCAAAAGTCTGGACACTCTTTCCCATTGGCGCTATTGCACATCTGCACAAGTACAGAATCTGCTCAAAACACAGCGAAGAAGAACGATCGATCTCTTATAAGCAGATTCATGTGTAAAATAACGTGATCAACATTAAACAGCATATAAATCAAAACTGCCTAATGTTACTGGATGAGATGTCGACCCAGGACGAGCTCTAGGAATGTGAAGCTTTGGGGTGTTGATGGACTCCATCTGTGTTTGATCATCGCTCTGAATCACATCTGTATGCAAGTTAGTCATGATTTTTCTCAAAATGTTGCTTTTTTTTCATGAAACTTACCCACATTCAAGTGTTGATACCCGATATATCGTCCACCATATCGGTATCAGCCGATATATGTCCATTTTTAATGTTAATCGTTATTGGCCCGATAAGACGACTTGTCTGGCATATTAAAGCCGATTAATAATCTATTATTTCCTTCAGATGTGACTGTTCATCATGATGAGTTTGAATTGCTTGAAATATGATTGGAATCACTTCAAAAGAGGAAAATACAGTTCAGAGCAACATGAGCAGCGCAAGTCTGTCATATAGACTACATAAAATTATAATGAGAACATCATAATTGTGTGTTTGGGACATGGCCTTTAATGCTGAGGCTTTTGTTTTTGTCCTCATGCTCTCAACAATTATTATATAAAAATTTCATTTAGATTTATCGGTTAATATATCGGTTATCGGCTTTAAAATATAACAAATTATCGGTATCGGCCAAAATGTTCATATCGGTACATCCCTAGTTTAATTTCTTATTTTCAAATTTAGTATATAAATCAATAGATTGTTCTTTGTAGGTGCTCAGCACACAAGTCAGACACACGTTTTGATTTGTAAGTGTTCCTCTTGTTAAACAGTTTTTGATACTTGCGCAAAATTGATTCTCAGGCCCCAGCGAGGATCGAACTCGCGACCCCTGGTTTACAAGACCAGTGCTCTAACCACTGAGCTATGGAGCCAGACCTGTTCTAGTGCTGTCGTCATCACCATTTGAACAGTACAAAAGCACTTCAGAGGGTGTGTCCAGCATTTCCTTCTAGCTTTAATTGTTTAAAGTTTAGGAGGAATGATGGATGACTCATTTGTCACGTAATCTTTCTATCTGCATAACTTTGTTTGGCCAATCCTAGCACACAATACAGTCATATGTAAAAGAAAGGACACCCTATTGAACTCTATGGTTCTATGAATCAGGACATTATAAAAGATCATCAGGTCCTTGGCAGGTCTTAAAATTATGTAGATACAACTTCAGATGAACAACACATGACATTACACCGTATCATTATTTAACAAAAAGTAAGCCAAAATGGAAAAGCCATGGGTGACAAACTAAGGACTAGAGCCCGACCGATATGGGTTTTTGGGGGGCCGATAACGATATTAGTGTGTAAAAAAAGTCAGATTTCAATATATCGGCCGATATTCTTTATATAATAGTACAGTCAAAAGTCTGGACACTCTTTCCCATTGGCGCTATTGCACATCTGCACGAGTACAGAATCTGCTCAAAACACAGGAGAAGAAGAACGATCGATCTCTTATAAGCAGATTCATGTGTAAAATAACGTGATCATCAACATTAAACAGCATATAAATCAAAACTGCCTAATGTTACTGGATGAGATGTCGACCCAGGACGAGCTCTAGGCCTGTGAAGCTTTGGGGTGTTGATGGACTCCATCTTCTCCATCTGTGTGGGCGCACGTTTATATCGGCAGCATATACGCCGATGCCAGTATATCTGCGACAAGCTCATATCGGCCAATAAAATCGGCAGATCGATAAATCGGTTGGGCTAAGGACACCCAATGATTAATTTGCTCGTAGAGCCACTTTTAACTGCATTAAGTATAGGCAATTATTAACTGTATGACAGTATCGGTCTCTCACATCGTTCTGGAGAAATTTTGCGTAAAACCTTCAAACTTCAAGCTGTTCAAAGTTGTTTTAAACTGTCAGACTGACTTTGTCAAGCCAACCTCAAAGTTTGTCATCAAACTCATCTAGTTTATTCGTTAAATTCTTTACTTGGGTCTTAGTGCTGGGCAATATGGCAAAAAAAAAAATGTTTTTTTTAAATGTTTAACTAGTCAACTTGAAAACGTAACTACAATATGATTCAAGTAACATTCTCTTTATTAACCATCTGGTTAAATTCTAGTCCATGTGCACCACACCTGAAGTGATCATCATGGTGTAAATGTAAAACAAATGACTTGTTATATATCTTTGCAGACAATGCACATGAAATATGAAGGCAAATATTGTATCTTATGGAGCTCCGGATGTCACGTGACCCATTCTGTTTACAACGCCATATTGGCTGGCAGAAACAGCCGGGAGCGAATATGAAATGAATGACGCCAGCATGAGTTTCAAGGCAACAGAGTTCACTGCGCACTTTAATTCAAAAGACATAGACCTGTACATAGAAAAAGGGGGTAGGGGAAACACTGAATGACTTGTTTATTCTCCTATTTTGAGCCTCTACAAACATGAGCCACTTTGATCGTAGCATTGTCCCAGTCTGCCCGTTTAATAGCTTGCAGCCACATATGTCGTCTATTTATTTTTTTTACGGATGAGATCCTGCAGGAATCCTGAAAAACTTGACTCCATAACTGATGCAAATTGTTTTTTTTGTTTTTTTCCCGCAGTTGAAGACGCAACAAGTAGTCATTTTTTTCTTGACGAGAAATTCTCTGGTTAACACGCAATTCAATGGGATGGAATTACCTTTCTGACCCCGACATGTGCGCTGCGAACTCCTGTGACGTGAACCGTGAAGGGGTCTATAGATACCAATGCTACAGCCGCTCTAGCGCTCCCCTGATTGCCTGCCAAAATGGCGGAGTTTAGGCTGCGTGACGTCAACCTCTGGAGCTCTATATATTCAGTCAGAAATAATGTCTTTGCCAAAATGTAATAGAAATAGCAGCAGTAATAGGCTATGGTTAACAGCAAATGCTTTGTAAAAACAGAAAATAACAGCAGCTTTCAGCCTGTCACCGCAAACATGACAATAGTAGTTCTTTACAGGTTTTTGCATGTCATTGAGCTATTTTTCTGTTGTTTTAATGTTTGCCGGGCGTGTTTGGCTGTCGTGTCTCGCGTCTTTAGCAGTGTCTCACCCATGATTTCTAAAAACACGGCGCTCAAGTTAGAAGAAAGTTCAACTCGCGTCTAATATCTTTGCTTTTCCCCCCATTTCACTGCCTCAACAATTTCAATGCAATATTGCATTGTGTGTGAGAGCCGGTGAGACGTGATGTTCTACGCTCATCATGTGATCGGATCATTTCATTTCTCGTTATCACTGCTGTAATTTCCAAATAACATTTGCTAACATTTTTATTCAAATCCGAGATTTCTCTATTTAAAAATAATAAAATCGTGACACAACATTAAACTCGAATGCCCAGCCCTACTTGGTCTTTAAAAGGTCTTAGAACGGTCTTAAATGCAGCTTCCTGAATCCTGCAGAGAGCCGTAATGCTGCTGTGATCCTCCAGGTGGTGCGGATTCAGGTGCAGATCCAGGAAACGCTCCGCAGACAGTATTCCCAGCATCCCTCTGTGCAGGGAGCCATTACACAGCTGGACTCTGAGCTCATGGACATCACCAAGGTAAGGGAAGACGCTTCAGTTCAGCATGCTGGGTTCTGAATGTGCGCTTCCTAATCTCGTTTTCTATCATCATTTCTCCTCTGTAGCTGTACGGCGAGTTTGCGGATCATTTCCGGTTGTCGGAGTGTAAGCTGGCTATAATTCACTGTGCGGGACATTCGGATCCGATCCTGGTGCACTCGCTGTGGCAGGAGATCATCGAGAAGGGTAAAGCCTGTCCGGTACGGGCGTCTTCCTGTGTCGTGGGTCCGTGTCTAATGGTGTGTTGTGCGTTTCAGAGTTGAGTGACAGTGTGGCCATGAGCCCGGCGGACCGTATGAGAGCGCTGAGCCTAAAGCTGGTGTCGCTGGGGAAGTTGTACGCCGGGACACCACGATACTTTCCTTTAGGTACCGCTTGCCTTCCCCGATCAGTTTTACGCTGAAGCTCAAGTGATTTGTCTTTAACCTTATGCTGTTTTATGTGCTCTTCAGATTTCCTGGTGAAGTTTCTGGAACAGGAAGTGTGCCGGTTAAACTGGGACGTGGGCTTTGTCACCTTCACCATGCAGGAAATTGGAGTTCAGCTCCCGCGGCTGCTGGAGGTCTATGACCAGCTCTTCAAGACGCGGGTACGAGAACTGAGTGATGAAGTACTGCCACGTTCAGATTAGGAGCTTTTATGAGACAGGCATCTCAAACCACATTGCATTTTGTTTTCCCATAATCCTCTCAAGGATTGTTTGAAGTCCCTGTGAACCGGAAGTTGCAATTGGCTTCACTTCCGTGTTGTGACGTATTTCCTGATGAAATGGGAATCCCTCGCTCATAGAGACTGACGATTGTTTCAGATGTTTATCAAAGATCACCACAACAATTGTTTTTATTTTTATTAACTTGCATGGAGTAATTATTCACCATAAGACTAGTAATGTGCGATAATGAAGTAAATGGGGTCAAAATAACACCAAAATAACATGACAAAATAACACCAACATGTTATTACGCAGCGCCTGAAAATAGTCCCCAGCATGCTCTCTGTGTGAGCAGGTTGGTTATGTTGACGGAAGTTAGCCTATTTTCAGGCGCTGCATAATATCATTGTGCCGCTGCACCGATGGTACGGCAGCAAAGCTCCTGGATTATTACGCAGGAATGAGAGTATAATCCCTAGCCATATCGGATTAGAACAGTGGTTCTCAACCGGTGGGACCCGGACACTCTCCCGGGGGGGAGCGAGTAAGCTACAGGATGGGAGGAAAAAAAACCAAAAAAAAATAATTTTGCACTTTTTTTTTTTTTAATCACTAAACTACTGTCATAAGTTATAGTTTTGTATATACATAACTCCTGAATAAAAATTTAAATGTGTTTGGACTGATTTGAACAAATTTGATTGGTTTGTCGATAGTGAGCGCAAATGCAGATGATAAGCGGTTTTAAGCGAGTCATTGAGTCGTTCGTTCAAACGGCCGATTCATCAAGAATGAGACAGATGTTTGTGAATGGGTCATTGAATCTTTGACAACCGATTCGTTCAAAGCACGATGGAGTGTTGCTGTGAGATGTGCTACTATGCTGTGATCTTTGTTTGGATTCATCGGATCCATTTTCACTGCTAAAATAGACCAAAACAGTCATTATTTAGTCTAAAATGTAAGTGACTTAATATTATTAACTTGTTTGTTGAACTGTCATATGAAATCAGTGTCACATTTTCAATCGTGAGGTGATGGTAAAGTAAGCGATGGTCAGTTGTCAGCTCTCTTGGTCGTCAGGTCGTGTGATGTATGTTGCTGAACTGTATTCAAATGTTATAAATATAAAAACACCACATTTAGAAATGTAACTGCAGTATGTCAGTTTAGTTTATTTGTGTGTGCTGCGCCAGACTTTAGAAAACGGCGCTCATTTGTTTGATTTCTCCTTGAGAAGCTGCGCAAGCCTCAAAAGTTTAAGGTCCTTGCACCCTGACTCAGGGTGTAAATCGCAGGGGGTCGGGGGGGACAGGATTTATGCACATCACAACATGCAAATAGGAATATGTTGGCGTTATTGAGCAGTAGGCTAGCTGGAGCTGTTTACCGCCAGTCTTTGTGCTAAGCTAGGCTAGCGGTGGGTGTGTCAGAGTTGGACTTATCTGGGGGATGCGGTGAATTAGCTAAAGTCCCAAAAAGTCGTCGTGTTCCTTTAAGGATTGCTTACCAGTAGTTACATAATTATTTATTTCAGTATTTTTTTATTACGCCATAATCCTTTTAAAAAATTGCTTGATTGTATATTTATTTATGGTACTTTTTTTAATTAATACATTTTTATTTCAGTATTATTATTTTTTAAATTAAACCATAATACTCTTGTAATATATTAACGGTAGTTATATATTAATTTTTTTTTTATTTTTCCATAATCACATTGCTTAACGTATATTTATTCATGGTACTTCTAAATCATTTATTTATTTGTAAATGTTTTATTAATCTTAATTGCTTAACGGTAGTTATGTTTATTTACTTTTTCTTTACTTTTTTATTTCAGTGTTTTTAATTTGTTTTATTACTCCATAATAAAATAAAATAAAAAATGCTTAGCACATATTTATGTACTATTATATTTATTATACATATTTATTGTAATATTTTTCATTTCATTATGTGTATTATTTATTAATCCATAATCCTTTTATGGGTTGCTTAATGTTAGTTATATATTTCTGACTCTTTTCTTATTTATTAATTTATTTTTTATTTCAGTATGCTTTATTTGTTTATCATTCTATAATCCTTTTAAAAATTGCATACTTTATTTCCTTTTTTTTTATATATATATATATATATATATATATATTTATTGATCAATAATCCTATTTAAGGATTGCTTAACGGTAGTTATATATTTATTTATTAATCCATAATCCTCTTAAAGGTAGCTTTTGTTTATTTATAGTGGATATATATTAGTTTTTATTCAGATGCATTGACGTTTGATTGTGTGTTTCTCTGTAGGACCCGTGCTGGCAGCGCCTGAAGAAACCCCTTCACCTGGTGCAGTGCATCCATGTGCTCCTGTCGGGATATGTGGACGACCCCAGCCGTGTGCCCACCTATGACAGGTACACATCATGTGCGGCACATCTTTCATACACCTCATATTGTCCTGCCACTCACTCTTCCTCTCTGGTTCACTGCAGACGGCGGTTCACTAACGCTTGTCTGGATAACATCTGCGGTTACCTGGTGGAGCTGCAGTCCTTGAGTCCGAACGCTGCCCTGCAGGACATTATACGCAACTTCAAATCCCTTCAGGCCAAACTGGAGAAGCTCCATTGAGGACAGTGAAGGTTACGGACCTAGCATGAGTGTTTACAGTGGTCTCTGACTTCCTGATACTACAGTAGCCCGACGCATCTCCTGCTCCTCAGTCTTTATATTTACTGCTCCATTTGTGCCAGAATAATGTTCACTCATCCAGGCATGGAAATGCACGCAGACGGCCAAAATAAACACCTCAGATGTGTGTCGTCTGGTTTGCAGAAGTTTTTGTGATCCTCAGGGCTCAGAATTACAGATATGAGGGTGAATCTACAAGTCTTGCTTTAGTTAATCGTTGGTATCTGTACAGTATTTGTTCATAAACTGCCCCGGGATATTTTCTACTGCTAAAACACTTTGTGGGAGTTCGGTAAAAAAATGTTAATGTGTGCAAACTTTGGATAAACGCTGAGGATAAAGCAGGCCCGCTGACTCATTCACCATATGTAAGGCACGTGTCCCATCAGTGCTGTTTTAAAGCTTCACTGGAAGGAGACCTCTCGCTCTCGAGCGGTTTGTAATAGCAGGGCCACTGTTTTATGAAAAGGACTCATTTTTATGAATGTCTGAATCGTTTTCAACCAACCTTTAGTTTTGTGTAATATGTATTGCAAATGATTGGAAAATAATAAAAGGTTTTGTTTTAAATTACAATTGTTTAAAATGTATATTTTGAGGAACTGTTTTAGCACATTTCTGAAAGGTAAGCATTTAAGGTTTTTTTGTATTCTTTGTAATGGACTCCTCTAGACCCCTGAAGGTGTGCTGTGGTATCTGGCACCAAGATGTTAGCAGCAGATCCTTTAAGTCCTGTAAGTTGTGAGGTGGGGCCTCCATGGATCTGACTTGTTTGTTCAGCACATCCCACAGATGCTCGATTGGATTGAGATCTGGGGAATTTGGAGGCCAAGTCAACACCTCAAACTCGTTGTTGTGCTCCTCAAACCATTCCTGAAGCATTTGTGCTTTGTGTCAGGAGCATTATCCTGCTGGAAGAGCCACAGCCACCAGGGAATACCGTTTCCATGAAAGGGTGTACATGGTCTCAACAATGCTTAGGTAGGTGGTACGTGTCAAAGTAACATCCACATGGATGGCAGGACCCAAGATTTCCCAGCAGAACATTGCCCAAAGCATCACACTGCCTCCGCCGGCTCGCCTTCTTCCCATAATGCATCCTGGTGCCATGTGTTCCCCAGGGAAGCCACGCACACGCACCCGGCCATCCACGTGATGTAAAAGAACACGTGATTCATCAGACCAGGCCACCTTCTTCCATTGCTCCGTGGTCCAGTTCTGATGCTCACGTGCCACTGTTGGTGCTTTCGGCGGTGGACAGGGGTCAGCATGGGCACCCTGACTGGTCAGCGGCTATGCCGCCCCATACGCAACAAACTGAGATGCTCTGTGTATTCTGACACCTTTCTATCAGAACCAGCATTAACTTCTTGAGCAGTTTGAGCTCCAGTAGCTCGTCTGTTTGATCGGACCACACGGGCAGCCTTCGCTCCCCACGTGCATCAATGAGCCTTGGCGCCCATGACCCTGTGTCCGGTTCTCCACTGTTCCTTCCTTGGAGCACTTTTGATAGATCCTGACCACTGCAGACCGGGAACACCCCACAAGAGCTGCAGTTTTGGAGATGCTCTGACCCAGTCGTCTAGCCATCACAATCTGGCCCTTGTCAAACTCGCTCAAATCCTTACGCTTGCCCATTTTTCCTGCTTCTAACACATCAACTTTGAGGACAAAATGTTCACTTGCTGCCTAATATATCCCACCCACTAACAGGAGCCGTGATTAAGAGATCATCAGTGTTACTTCACCTGTCAGTGGTCATAATGTTATGCATGATCAGTGTGTGTGTGTGTCTATATATACAGAATTGAATATAGTAAATTATAAACTTAATACACTATATTAGAAATTAGCAAATTTAATATATATATATAAAGTTTTATATATATATATATATAAAACTTTATTAGTAATTAGTAAATTTAATATGCATGTATACTGTATATGTACTATAATTTGATGTCTTATCATCCTTTGTCTTTAACAGATTTTTATGCTGATATCACGGCAAACAAAACATGACGAGAATTGCAGTCATATGCAGGTTTATAATTTAAGTGGCATAACGAACATAATTACAGTGATTGCCGGCAGCAATTAGTAAAGCACAGGAGGGACAAATCTCAGATTTTGCTTTGGTGGTGGAAAAATGATACAGCATCTTTTGCTACAATTCACGCATGCATTTCACACAAAACAAATGTGACATAACAGATGTGTTTACATGCACAACTAATTACTCAAACTTTATTATTTACATGTTTTTGACATTACGCTACATGCAAAGACTTTTTTTGAATGCACTGGTCAGTTTTCAAGGCAATTCATTCATAAATCCAAAATACACAATTTTGTTGCACTTCACTTATTTGCATCTATAGATTGAGTTTTTTTCTCCACTTCAGCAGCTTTACACATACCAAACTTTACACTTTTCTCTATATTACCAAGGGGTTTGTTCATATAAACATTTTATTCAATTTGCATATTTAAAAAATGACGTTTCAGACCGCTTATAACCGTGGAAAAGTCTGGAGAAAAACCATGCAAAATGTAAATAATTAAATGAGATTAAAATGAGTCATTTAAATATTAAATGAACATATGATAAAACATTAGAATAAATAAGTAAATACATTTGCTTATTTTTTTATCGATTTAATTAATTTCTTATTTCTAAATTTGCTTGAGTCTAGAGAAAAATGACATTAAACAAATATGATTGAATGTTAAATTAACATGATAAATTAAAAAAATTATAAATGAGAATAATAACAAATATGGATAATAAAAATATAATAATAATAAATGAGCTTAAACATGGAAAGGTTTGAGAAATACATTTTTATATATACATAAGTACATGAATTAGATTTAAAATAAAACAAATTTTTATTAATTTAAAAGGTTAATAATCATTTTTATTCATTTATTTTAATCTAACTTGTTTTATATTATGTTAATTCAACATTTAATCATTTATTTCACACTCAAATTAGATTGAAATAAATATAATAAAGTAACTTAATAGAAACTAATGTCAGATAATAATAATATTTCAGTGTATTAATTGTGTGTTTGTGAAGGACAGATTTCAGGATGGGGTCCCTCACACGAGGATGTTCATGCTCGGGGGTCCGTGGCAGCTAAAGGTTTGAAAAGCCGTGGCTTATAATACATCTCTATATCTGTTAGCTTAATGTTTCCCCCTTTTCTTCCACTCCAGTCCCTCAGCAGCACGAGCAGTTGAGTTTCTTCACCCCGTGCAGGTAGACGTACGGGACGAAACAGGTGTAAGTCGCTCCCATAAAATTGGTCAACTTCACAGCCAGGATGGAGTTTCTGAAGCTGCTGTAGATCCGGAGCACGAGGTGCGAGGACCAGCAGATGATGAAGATCGTGGCCACCGCCACCACGCTTTTGGCCGCGCGCACCAGGTTGCCAGAGGACGGGTTGGATCGAACCTGCATCCTCTGTTGCGGGTCGGTGCTGTTATTAGACTTCGTGGCTCCTTTGGAGTGATCCATGACTCGTTTCTGGCTCTGGAGCAGCACTAAGACGATCTGCACACTGGCGTAAGTGATCCCAACAATTGGAACTGCGTTAGCCAGAATGAGATACAGCCCATCAAACGTCCTTTTCTCCACATATGTTGGGAAACGTTCCTCACACACTTCCAAACTGTCGTTCCCATTATGTTCTGTGATAAAAAAGTGTGGGACGCTGAACATCAGCGCCACGCTCCAGCTCCCCGCCAGCAACGCGCCGACCAGCCGCAGGTTGTCCATCTGCACCGGTGCTCCTCCACGCCTGAGGGATCCCACCAGCTTCTGGTGCCAGTACATGCTGATGAACATGGTGGAGAAGATGCTGCAGGTCTCAGAGATTTCAGACGAAAACTGCAGCACGCCACAGTAATTTTTACTCATGAACCAGCTGTTCACGAACTGTGTCAAAGTGTCCGGCAGATCCACCAGACAGTTTGTGATCAGATTGGATATGGCCAAGTTAAGGAAGAGGATGTCGCCGGTCCGTAGCTGAGATCTGGATTTGGGCAGAGAGCGCAAACCCAGCCAGAAGTTGCCTGTGATGCCAGTTAAGCAGAAGAACGCTCGTATGGATGATTCAACCCAGTCTTGAACCTCCATCTCAGAGTCGGACTCTTGCTTTGCATCAACGCTGAGCTTTATAAGGTGTGAAGCTCTGGTCACATGTCTAACATCTCCTCCCACTGTGCTGAGCACTAACTGCACATCATAATGAACCTAGAACGGGGTGTATTTTTATGTGCACAATGCAAGCATTAGATATGGACTGTAACATTATGTTTGGCAGTAAATCATTTGCATAAGCTGTAGATGTTATTCTGCACTGTGTGTAGCAGTGATGATTTTATTACAAACACTCGTTTTCTGCTTTAAAATGTGTATTGCAAATAGTTTTGAAATCACTAAACAATTATTCGTTTTGAAGTACCAAGTGAAACTTTCAGCTGAATGGTTCATTAGCATATTTGATATACATTTGAACTCTTTCCTTGCAAGCGTTTTTATTAAGTTGCCAGCCACCGCCAGCATTTTTGATCTTTCACAAAACTTTGAACACAAATCCACAAATGCACGGGACACATACACACACACTGTGTGCATGTGTGGATTGCTGTGTGTGGATCTTGTTGATTGATGATCGTAAAATCACAGAGCGGGGTCAGCGCATGCTGAGGGTCACAGTGCACAGAAGTCACCAACTTTCTGCAGAGTCAATAGCTCCAGACCTCCAAACTTCTGTGGCCTTCAGATGAGCTCAAGAACAGTGCGGAGAGAGCTTCATGGAATGGGTTTCCATGGCCGAGCAGCTCATCCAAGCCTTACATCACCAAGTGCAATGCAAAGCGTGGGATACAGTGGAGTAAAGCACGCCGCCACTGGACTCTAGAGCAGTGGAGACGTGTTCTCTGGAGTGACCAATCACGCTTCTCTGTCTGACAATCCCATGGACGAGTCTGGGTTTGGCGGTTGCCAGGAGAATGGGACTTGCCTGACTGAATTGTGCCAAGTGTAAAGTTTGGTGGAGGGGGGATTATGGTGTGGGGTTGTTTTTCAGGGGTTGGGCTTGGCCCCTTAGTTCCAGTGAAAGGAACTCTTAATGCTTCAGCAGACTAAGGCATTTTGGACAATTTCATGCTCCCAACTTTGTGGGAACAGTTTGGGGACAGCCCTTCCTGTCCCAACATGACTGCGCTCCAGTGCACAAAGCGTCGGTCCATAAAGACATGGATGAGCGAGTTTGGTGTGGAGGAACTTGACTGGCCTGCACAGAGTCCTGACCTCATCCCGATAGAACACCTTTGGGATGAATTAGAGCGGAGACTGCGAGCCAGGCCTTCTCGTCCAACATCAGTGCCTGACCTCACAAATGCGCTTCTAGAAGAATGGTCAAAAATTCCCATAAACACACTCCTAAACCTTGTGGAAAGCCTTCCCAGAAGAGCTGAAGCTGTTAGAGCTGCAAAGGGTGGGCCGACTCCATATT